>JAULBP010101922.1:0-10821 GCA_032355345.1 Lepetodrilus pustulosus
TTCATTGGCAGGATGACTCCAACCTTGACCAAGTTCTTACAACACACGCTGACGATATTCAGACCAAGGAAAACTTGCAACCATGTTACGGAGCCCAACATACTGAACGAAAGTAGTTCCTAGTTGGTTGTGGCATGCAATGTTTTCCACGGAAGTGATATAATATTCAAGACTTTCCAAGACAGCATCTCCTAAGACTAGTATTCACACAGCTCACAAAACAAAAGCTCACCCTATCTTAGTTAACATGGATATTCAACAGAGCACTGCAATATGTAAATGCCTATCTTTGTTGAATTACTCAATGAGCCGATATCTGAAGCACAAACATGCTACTTTTGGATACTATTATAATATAAATCAATACAATTCTTCAAATAAACCGCAAGGTGACACTGATTGGGCATAAACCGGAAGTATTCAGCATACGGGGGACATAACATCAACAGCAAATCGAGATTCGATATTGATAAGAATATGATACAACTCTGTTATAAAGGTTTCCTTAAAAATAAAACCAAATCGATATGCACCTGCATGTTGAAAACATATCAATTCTACGTATCTACAATAATGCAATTTGGCGATTGCATTAATGTCGCGCTCGGTCGGCTTGCATATGATCTGTAACATATCTCAGTGCATTGTGGTCATGTTGACTCTGGTGGTGTATCCTATCAGCTTGACGAGTCTCCCTCTGGTCATAGCTATAGTATGCTCGTTGCCCAAATTACCCAGTAATATGATCTAATGTAGCAGTGAATATCTCAGTCTCGGTAAACGCAGTCCGCTCAATTAGGTGTAACTGTGATGGTTAGTCAGTCACAGACAGACCGAGATTGCCATTCACACAACGGCTGGTCAGATACACGATTAACATTCGATGAATACAGAAGAGCTACAGATTGGATAATAACACTGTGACGGCTTCGTCGAGTGTTGGTGGCATACTTTTAGCACAATGGTTTTCACTCCCACTCGTGACGTACCCACTGATACGGCCAGCCTCTCCTCGCGTAGTCTCCAGGACCGAACATACTTCAATTTCCGGCAAGAGCCAGTTTTGTGAGCGGTGCACAATGCCTCATCAGTGAATTCCGCCTTACCTTGCTTTAATGACACAGTTTGGTCACGTCTTAGTGTTTCAATGCTCTACATGTTTCATTTATTGGCAAAATTCTAATCAATTACTTTCGCGTATGCGATATTTGGTCTCTTTTGTCCAACGTAGCATGATTCCTCAACTTGTTGCTCACTTCCTGAAGTTCCGACCAGCACGATCCGACTGGGTTTTGAGTGTCCTCAGGATTTAATGTCCATCCTGATGTTCCACTTAGATGCCTCTGATATTGAAATGTACGTCACACATCTGTTCCATGGCATTGTCCATGTTCAAATACAATAAACATACATCACATTAGTAGTCGTTCCATAACCACCGTCATTGAGTGCGAATAGACATATATCACATTACGCCGATCGTTAAGTGAAAGCAGTTAGATAAATCACGTGAAACAAATTGTGGAAATGTCAATTACACGTTTTCGCTTTAATTACCGAAATGAATGACTGATTCATTTCTTGGGGGTAGCCTTTTCATCCATGTTCACATCAAGCAAATTACCATGATGTTTCTATTGACAATATGTCTAACGAAATTGTCTGATAAATTTACATTGCAACGTGACAATGACATGTTGTTTTCCTTGAGATGACGATGAGTCCTGTTAACGTTGCAGGACATAATTATCACAGCAAGAACGTGAATCCGCCTATACCAGTCGTCCCATGAAAAGAGCTTCAGATCCGTTATCACACTCGAATCTCAAACTGGCATTGTGTGATGGCAGTCCATGCGACAACACCATTGCTTCTCAACACTTTAACCAATTCTCGAAATGAGACATGCCAATCTTGCCCACACGGATTTCACGACTGACGAGGCTTCAATAAGCCGGCTTAGACAGACCTCGGGTCTCGGTATATACTTCGCCACAAGATTCACGACACATTATCGCGATCCAATTAGAAGGACGCCGCTATGAAAATGACAACAAAACCCTTTCGTAATAAATTTCCGTTTCAACAGTTCATCATGCAAACAGAGCAGAACGCGAAGCAGGACTACATAACTGGATCCGCACGCAAGCTACACGCGAATGCTGGAAGATGGATGCCAGAATGATCCGAAGGTTCAAGGATTATCTTCAATCGACTATAAGTCCTGGAAGACAAGAGACACGGGACTATTAACTGATCATCACGTCCTCAAGCTATGGATAAGCCACGTGTCCCTGGGCTGGAGCGACGACCCCGCGACATGACTGTTGTCGTCGTCGTGGCATTGGTAACCAGAGGTCAGACTCTGCCATTATGGAAGCTCTCATTAAGGAATAATCAGTATTCGTCTCCTCAAAGAGACAAAACTTATATTATTATTTTTATTATTTTCAGTAATACCAAATTACACTTAATCCTGGTTAACCACAAACACAAACTGATAAAACTCCTTAGAGGGCTACCGATATAAATATCTACCGGGTAGTATTGTAAAATTTAATGATTAATTTGGAAACATTAATTTGACATTTCTCTGTCAACCAACAATTGATGGCTCAATCAATTTCCGTATATAGGCTTATAAGTACCCATCTCTGGTACACGTTAGCTACTGCTGTCTTTCTTAATAAGCAACCCGTGACAGTTCCAGCCTGTCCTCCATTATATATAATGGAAAGTCTCCCAGTCAAGCCCGCTGTCTTGTGTGAGATTTTTCACTCATCCCCCGCCGTCGTGAGACGTTTAGCCCCACAGTCGCATGGCACGCTCGGTGTCTTTCCTGGGCTTATTCAATGCATGGAAGTACTAGAATTTATCGATGGAAACACTTACATAGCATCGGATTGCGCGGAAAGTAACTCTGAGTGATATAACCGCAAATTAAAGAGACTACCAGAGCGAGCGCCACTACGGCCACGTCATGGAAGTACAATAGGAAGAAGGAATGCTGTAGCCAGGAGTAGGCTAGGGCACACGTGAACGTCTTTCTATAACAGGAAGTGACGTAAGCTTTTATTTTCACCTTGACTAGCGGAATAGCCCTTTCCTGAAAACACGTCGAGACAATCCCTGTACCGTTGAAGAGGCGTCCGTTGGAAGAACCGGAAGAAACACGAACGTACAAGCAAACACACCATCAATAGTTCATCTCGCTGGTTTACATTCATACATACTGTATTTGTATTAGATTAGCTTAACTTAATAAACAAGAGCTGAACAACTTTCAGGTGCTGTGGGCATTCATAAAAATCAATTATTCCGAGAGGCTGAAATATATATGTGACGGACTGTACAATTGGATTAGGTTTACAATACAATGACAGGTTATGCCACTCGATTGATTCATTACGTCAGTGAAAAGGTAAACGACTGGATTGTAAACCAAGTATTTTTCTATCCAAATATCGTGTTTGGAACATAGTTAAGCTAGATTAATTAGACTTTCGTTTGACTTATTAGAATTAGACCCAAATGATTGAAATATGATAGACTTCATCTTTAATACTAGTTTATGACGATTGCACTTTTAACTGTGATTGCACTGGCCATGACCAGAGAAGAAACGTGAACTCCAAATAGGGAGTCATTTAAACTAGTGCGCATAATTAAATAGAAAATCGTTAATCCACATTATACGTCGACTCGGGATTTGGTATATAAAAGTCATTAAGTGATATCTTGAAAACCATTAGTAAATGAATGCCATCTGGGTGAAAGAAATATTTATAATGATCGCTGTAGTGTTTTCTATCTAAAACGAAATCTGTTCAATATTTTAGAAATGCACATCGACATTACATAATTAGCAAGGTTAAATCAAATATTTCTATAGTAAGGAAATTACCAATGTGCATAATATATCATAATATAGGATACGCGTAGGCATAATAGCGTAGGCACGTAATTAAGTGATCATGATACTCGTACGTGATAAGGAATGATACTAATACATTGAATTATTACCATTCAGATACAATTGTAGGAATCTGATTCAATAACGACGTCTTGTAGTAAATATATAACGTTCAATGTAAGCTTTGGGATAGCCTGTTCTTAAAGGCATACAGTCACAGATTTCAATGAGCGAGTAGCACTATAATTGAGTAATAAATACAAACTACATTAATTTATTATACTTACATCAATTCAATATCGCCAAAATCTCTTTCGTCGTTCCACATATAGCAGTTAGATGTTCCAAAGCCAAGATAGTTAGAGCTACGTTCCTTTTATTCATGTACAATATGACATTCATTTAGAACTATCGAGTGTTGGGGAATACGTACATCAGTAAATAACAACTTTTAGGTGGACAAATCAAACACATTAAGAAGTCTCAGATAGAAATTCGTCTATTGATTATTTAGGTAAACCATCTGTGATAGTATGTATTTAAACCAATAACAACCCCTGATGGTGTGGGGCAATGACACACCTCACACCACTATGATTCATTGACATCATCTCTATTTTGATATATGAATATATTAAGTAATGCAAAATGTAATCATGTATTAATGTGAAGTCATAGCACACGCTAGTTTATTACATCTCGAATTCTAACTCATCCACAAAGGTCACACGGCAAACCAAGTCTATACTTAGTTCGAATCTCGATACCACATTATGTGACTACATCCGCGACTGGTACGACCCACCGCGTGGCTATTACGCGGAATCGTTTTGTCGGAGTTCTTCGAGATAACAGTGACACCGATGCAATCGAGAACCTTTCTACAATATAGAACTGATACCTCGTTGGGCGTGTCGTAAGTACCCCCAACACATCCATTGTCAACAAAACGTACGCCTTTGCCGCACACTCCAGACATGTCAATACAGTATAGAGAACGAAGGGTTCCGCGTAGTACCAGTCCGTGAGGTGTTTGATGGTTAGCACACAGGGGATAAACACTTTAGAATAACTGTCTGGTGAAGAAGGGTATCAACACTGTGACACTGCCTAATTTGTCTGTGCCACTTAGTGATCTGACTGTCACGCTGCCTAATCTGATGAACACTGTCTAATCTGACTGTCATGCTGCTTAATCTGATGAACACTGCCTAATCTGATGAACACTACCTAATCTGATGAACACTACCTAATTTGAATGTCACGCTGCATACCCCGACTGTCATTCTACATGATCTGACTGTCACACTACTTAACCTGACAGTCACACTAGTACCCTATAACACCTGACTGTCACACTACATCATCTGACTGTCACACTACATGATCTGACTGTCACACTACTTAACCTGACAGTCACACTAGTACCCTATAACACCTGACCGTCACACTACATGATCTGACTGTCACACTACATGATCTGACGGTCACACTGTCTATAATCTGACTGGCGCGTATTGCATTATATGCACGCTGTGTCAATTAGATCGGTACCTTAGAGAAAATGAAAGGCAATGGTTAAACATATCCAGCAAAACATTCCCTGAACAACTCCTCTGTCATGAAATAGCTAATGAATTGGAATTTCAAGAAGGCTGTGTCTAGCCTACTTGATTACTAGCATTAGCTGGAACACTTGTAGACTATATGGAACCGGAATGATGGTGGAAGGACAGCATTTACATATTCCTCCGTTTAATGACCACACCCAAATAGACAATATCACGTCAAAACCTTCAGTTGTTACTGCTGTGTAGTCAAATAGCTACGAATTGAATTATCAAGCGTATGTGTGATACTTACGACATGCTTCTAATATAAAGATACTAATGTCAAAGCAGCCGTCCGTATGCAACGATATATATGTAATTTACACTCTTTAGGAATCACAATTTACATCTAGTGTTTCTTATAGGCAATGCTACAAGGCGAGAATGTGGAGAAAAAAAAACACTGTCAACAACTTTGTGGTTAGCCTTGCAGTCAACCTGCGACCACCGGCTGGTAATAACATTGTAGCGAACCTTGAAGCATGGTCTCTGGGGAGGGTTCGAACTCGGTGACTTTGGCTCCGGTGTCCTACCATTGCGCTAGCACCAGGTCTCACCACTATAATATGGTAATCTTACAAGAGACGACATGCATGTGTATGTAGAGACACGAGTACAATACCAGGTAATGCATACATGTAAATTTCAGTAAACATGTGCGCCTGAAAGAGAAACATTATATGCTCTCTATAGCTGTCAATATACACCATATCTCATCACGAATGCGTATTAATTGGTTTCAGTTTTCATGTTCTCTTAACATGGTGTACAAGTAGGCCACCTTAGGTTTCGCGATCTGAAACGAGGCTAAAATATCATATTGAAACATTAGTATCTTGATGTGTACCAACTACGTTTTCCAAATCCAGGAATAGATAACTCCAATTACTATGGTTATTTGTTACCTAAGATGCCGATGGTCTCGTTAGACTAAAGTTTTGTATTTCTTTTCATTTATCTTAATTATCTTTCCGTCTTTTATGGACGACATACATGGATGAAATAACGGAAAAGCAATATGTGAATCCGAGCCCCGTTGCTCAGTACTCTTATAGCTGTAACTGATTGTATTCAGTCAAACACATAGCCTACAAGTCTGCAGGAAACACTATACTGGCAGAAATAGGCTGAGATAACCAGATTCTCAAGTATTGTAGTGATAAAAGTGTTCAGGTATTGGACGTATACTTGTAGCTGGTACCTAGCATTAGACTTATAATCAATTAAAGCTACAAATGTTCAGAGAAGTGGTTCCCTGTTTCTAAATATAAAACACCAGTGCTTGTATTGCTTAGAGGCAGCTGGATACCGACAGGGAAGACCCTCAGTGAGATACTAGATATTTTAAAAAATAAATAAAGAAATAACCTAATATTGTTTATAAGCAACTCCTTACGTACTTTTCTTTGTGAATGAAAATTATCAATATGACATGTCTATATGTTGAGAGTAACCAATCCTCTCATTCAATCAGCCGTCAGCCGAGAACATACGCAGCCCGACTCTTATTAATTATGGAACCACTTAGTAGTCGGCGTTACATCAGCTTGTGGACATTTAGGGTAATATGAACAGCAGAATTCACTACTAGGATTATTACGTATCGAATGTCAAGGAAGCTCTGCGCCAGCTAATATTGCTGAAGGCAGAGTGTGAATCAACCGAACATAAGAAATATGATACCAGCATCCAATGAATGAAAAATCGGCGATGTGAAGTCAAAGGATATTAGGTATAATGCATAAATAACGACAGTGACCTATATATAGAAGTATGGTGAAGACACATAAGAAGCAGTATAATGAAGACACACAAGAAGCAGTATGATGAAGTCACAAGAAGGAATATGGTGAACACATGACGAAGACGCACATGAAGCAGTATTATGAGGACACACATGAAGCAGTACGAAGACACAGTATGATGAAGACGCGCGCATGAAGCAATATGATGAAGACGTACGGGAAGCAGTATGATGAAGACGCTCGGGAAGCAGTATGATGAATATAAACAAGAAGCAGCATGATGAACACGCGCATGAAGCAGTATGATATAAACGCACATGAAGCAGTATGATGACCTATAAAGCAGTATGATGAAGACACGCAATAAACAGTATGATCGATGAACAATCATAGGAAGCAGTATGATGAAGACACAGGAAGCAGTATGATGAAGACATAAGAAGCAGTATGATGAAGAGACACAGGATACAGACATTTTATTGTAAACTGTGACCTGTAAAATGCATGTGTAGGTAAATAGTAATATTAATTAATTTGATTATACGTAATCTGTTTGCGCGAGGTATTCTCGATTAAAAGATCTATGGTATTTCTCCAATATCTTTTAAGTAATGTTTCTTTACTGTTTTCGCATTCATGGGTATTGTAACAAAAGCGCACCGTCATTGTATATGATCGATTGTGTAATACGTTCATATTCTATTTTATTGTTTAATGCAACCAGGCATACATAACGCAGCGTGTGGTCGACGATATGTATGCTGCCAACGCCGCAACGCCTTCGTCGACATCGATCAAGATTTAGCTGACAATGTGACCCGTGACAGGGGAGATGGAAGAGTTTCACAAGTAACATGCCAAAGTCTTATTAATTTCCTCTTCGTGTGTCTGGAACAAAATACGTTAATATTCTTAATGCTATTGAAAATATACGGCCTGCGTCCAGATAAAATCTTGATAAAGATGACGTGTTGCGTAACTTGGATTTTTTTATTTTAATGTTATTAACAATGACGTGGTTGCCAGTAGTGTTAATATACAATACTACCATACAAAATGTTGTCATGTTTTATAATTTTAGTGCATGATAATGTTATAAACCTGGAATCAATCAACATCTTTTAGGGTCATTTCATTATGGTAGCCACATTAATGTTATAATGTTAATGTTTCCCTCGTTTCATCCTTTTAGTTTTGTGGGGAGCGACATTAATATAGGATGTTATCATCCTGTTTGTCAATCTCTTCTCATGATTTGTGTATATTATTGTACTGTTAAATGTCGTGTGTGTATTTTCTTTCATGAGAATAAATATAGTTTAAAATCAATTTCTAATTATGTTATTTATATAATAGCGTATTTCAGTGACTTGAATATATTTAACTCCATTTTCTAAATTAATGTCCTTAATCAATTTCTTGGAATATTGTTCAAGATGCATTTCATTTTAACTCATCTATAACATGATAACATATTCATCGTCGTTTATGGTTTGAAGATTTCCGCTTTGATGCAAATCAATAACACACTTACTCATCAAAGAGGTTTTGTGAAATTGCAGCGGTATGCTTATTGTGGGATAAGAACTCGTAACAAGTATGTGCTATTGGAATACCACGAAACATGCATGTAAAATTTACTCTAGTGAGTAACATCTGTGTTCGTGTATACTGGACGGCATTCGAACTCAAACCGGGAGGTGTATATTACAACACACCACCACGGTGCTATCACATCAGCCAACTATCGTAGCCCATCATAGTTTTAACCATATGATATTGTAGTAATACTACAAATGGATTGGTACAAAATATAATCTGACTATACGAGTACCACCTCATAATAACCACATGCACACACGCATATACCGACATCTTCAAGATATGTTACATTATTAATGCAAAATTAAGCTAATAATGAATCTTCCATGAAAGGAGAGTACTCCCTATTGATCAGATTGAATGAAATTACACGGTGTTCAAAAGTACGCAAATGTCTTTCTGTAAGACGGCAGTTAAAGAGTACTTCTTCTTGTCACATGGTTCATCATCAAACATTTATTGATGTTCAGTGCATTAATATTAACTTAATTTACGTCGAGTTTTTCATAAATATAAGGCTTTAAGAAATTCATTTTACTTTTACGAAAAATCTCACACGAGGTATAAAACAATTGGCTTGAAATTGAAAAACCAATTTTGAAAAGAAGCACATGGAAAGAGCATTAGTGAATTGAGAACGGGACAAAAAAATAAAATTCCTAAAGATATTTCATGCTAAAAGCAATCTGAAAATCATATCCAATTTCTATGATTGCTGTTCTCTTCAAGTCTATTTAACTTCAACTGCAAACCAAGGCATAGGACAATTTCTACACGCAGCCAACGAGCACAAGAGATGGGGTCACACTTATGGCAGAGCAGTAGTAGGGAATGGTTCGAGCCCGGGGCCGTTCATTAGCAACACGGCGAATATAATTGGTTGGAACTGCAGACGAAGACAGAGAAACGGACGATCATCCCAGAGAGAACTGGGGTAAAACTCAGAGATAGAGGATCAAATGCAATCGCAAATATCTTATCCCGCCCGAGGTAGGACGTATCAATTTTCGCGATGACGTTATGGAGCTTCAATGGGGAGAGTTACTAAATACATTAAGCAATTATTTCCTGAACAAATCAGAGGACAATTGTAGTTTCGTGACCCATATATATGCTTTACACAAACGAGATTGATGTGCTTCCGATGAATGAATAAATATACGCGAGCGCAGAGGTACCTAACGTGAGTTATCAGACCTACGTTTTACGAAAGGGTTGACCTACTATAGTCCGGGACTAAGTACGTCATGCTTAAATAGGAGGAAATGACGTAAGCATCGACTACCGGTACGACCCTGTCGTACAACGCAGACAAGAACTCGACGCAGTTTGTGATGACACGCATGACCGAATGCGTCAAAACAGTGTCGCCTAATACTGGCATTATCTAGGTCATCATTGCCGATTGAGAATTGATCTGGCAAACTTTCCATGTATTCCACAAATATGATCAGCTCTTTTACACGATATTATGAAGCGTGTAACACAGCACGTACGTGAACGCACAAACACACGTTCACGATCCATACGTATATATGACAACCGGCAGAATATAGCTAACATATCCACAAATACCATTAATGTTTAACAAGAGGATAGTAAACAGTAAAAGTAAAAGTCAACATTTAGCTTGCTAAAAATGCATGGCGTTATAATTTGTTGGGATGTATGTATTGGAAATATGCCATAGTCTTCACGATTTGAGGGTGTTGACGGACGTCATGCCATAGTTGGTGCCAGTGGTGGCTATCAGGATGTACGTGAACAACAATTGGTATCGATAACATTAAACCACCTGTCTGTACACAGATATTTATAGGATACAAACCGAGCTTCCATTTCCTATCAGATGTATGCCCTCGTGACATAATTTTGGTTTTGAGCTGTCCTTGGCGAGCTCCAAACCCAAAGTATGGCACGAGGGCATACATTTGATACGAAATGGAAGCTC
>JAULBP010101933.1:0-10821 GCA_032355345.1 Lepetodrilus pustulosus
TCTCTCTCTCTCTCTCTCTCTCTCTCTCTCTCTCTCTCTCTCTCTCTCACCCGTTCCCATTTTATTATCTTTCAATTTCATTCCTGTAAAATGTTTACTTTTGTATATACTTTTTGTTCTTGTGGCGTGTTTTTTTTAATTTTTGTATTGTGTTTTGTTTTCTGTGTAACAAAATTGGAAAAATACTATACTATATAAATTCGTGGATCTTAATATATGAATTGTGCATGTGCGTTATATAATAAATTGCATCTTGATAAGTTATTAAACTTGAAACAAAAAGAGACAAAATAATATATTTCAATCAATAATGTGAGGCTCTTTTACGATGAATTTCTCAACAGTGGACGTATCAGGTCAGAACAGTCCTGAATATCTGGAATAAACTACATGTATCGGTAAGCGGCATGTCAATATAACTGAAAATAGTGTTATAATATAGTGTTCTAATAAATTCATTGACTGTGTTCTGAGCCATCCTGGTGGCATTGTTAACCTCCCATTGCAGGCCTACGTGTTTCCTCGCGCCTCATCCTCTACCCCCCAGCTTCCTCCCCTACCCCCAGCATAGACACACACGTGGTATCCACTTGCCTAAATACACATGCAGAACTAGAAAACAAGACTCTCTTGAGATTGCGTCTATACTTCAACAAACAAACACCCAGCTTTGTTTACTTTTGTTTTGTGAATACACGCATGCTATCGACATGCAACTTGAAGGTTTTCTGCATCAAATAACCATTTGTTGGGAAGTGTTTTGTTTTAAAGTACCACGCTGGTCTACAGGAACTTGTTAGTGTTTGTCAAAATATTGGATACTTGTCGTTTCGATAGTGTAAACTGACGACGTGAGGGATATATTGTTTGTAATATTATCTTTGAAAACCTGATTATATATTAATTCTGTTTTGAAAATATATATGACTTACTTACTATACATGTACATTTAATTTGAAAATAGCTGATGTCGACATTGATAAAATTATTGTCAATATTTAGAATAGGTTATATCTTTTAATGAATGTATGCATATCATATTATGTTGTAGTCAATATTCAGCACATTTCTATGTATTACATTAAATAAATCATTGTTCGTTTTAACTGGTTTTGTATGTAGATAATGCATCTATACTTACTATACAGCTCGATATGAACTTGTCTAACCAACAATTTACTCGTGCATGCAATAATCCAATCATTCAATAAATATATTACTGAAATACGGGTTTCTATTTATTATTGACAACACATTACTGCATCCGTACGACATAGCTTCCGATTGGTTAAGTCTAATTAATACACTCAGAGTCAACTTCCGCCTCTTTACCATCTGTCACAAAGTGTAACCTTCCTCCGAACTACTTTCGCTTATACTTTCTTGTATAATCATGAATATTTATATGAATACTACGTATATTCAATTTCCAAATCGCAATTCGTGTCAATCAAATCAATTGAACGATTATTAACTAGAAAAATGGCGAGTATTTCAGTAAAATCAATATTGTGCGATACGTCAAGATTTCCTCTTGGGAGGTCATCAAATAAACTTCACATGATGAATTCCCTCAAGAAGTGATGAATTCTACGGGCATCTAGAGAAACAGCTGAGACATACGACTCTCGTATTCTTTTTAGCAAACTGCTCCGATAATATCTTGAGACGCATTTCCTTACGCAAGGTCTCACTTCCTTAAACGACCAATGCGGGTGACTTATCAGCGACATTTGTAGTGAGACTGGTCTCCCCCCGGGTATGCGCAACGCCCCTTTCAGTTACTTTGACACGGACAATGCACAAGCTGTCATCCTTTTCTTCAGCAAATAATGATGAAATGTATAAAAGGAAAATACCCGTATTCTTCACAAGCTTGACGTCTGTCGTCGGAGAACTGCGCGGTAGATTTCCTCACTAAGGAGTGAAAAGGTGGTCGGCATGTATGATCTTCACATCCATCAAAGAGAGTACTGCTCAGAAAGTTTGCTTATGTGTTCGTCTATTTAGGTTATTCATTTAAGAATTTCAATTTTACCGATATACCCGCTAAAGCTAAGTGTCAAAACATAAAAAAATAATTCAATTTCATCACAAATGGAGATCTAGGACAAAAGCAATATTTCATGATAAGTTATCTATATGTATAGATTTAGAAAATATATTCACTTCATCCTCATAATGATGTTATTTTAATATATTTTGAACAAATATTGATGCTGCAAATATTAATGCAAGTTCACGCTTTATTCTTATTCAAGTAAATTTAAATATTTAAAATCTTATACTTTTATACATTGATTATTTTTTTGTGTTTAATTTCATTAAAAAGAAATAACAGTACACGTATGTTTAATGAAAAATACAACACATTTAAATATATTCAATTAAGTAACCATAAATACGAATTTCTTTGTTTCAGGTACCCGTTATCAACCCAGCCATGCCTGGTCTCGTGTATAAGCGCCATCACGCCAAACCAACTAATCCAGACTCTTCGATCCGGCGGCCTACCATGAGACTCGTGTTATCGGAAGCGATCAGAACAGCGGGGAATTTCGCATCCATTGACTTGACTAAATGACTATTAGCTGTGTCGGCCTCTGCCAATTTTCACGCATTTCAAGACTGAGAAATAAGCACCGGCCATGAAATCGATTTCATTGAGAATCGTAGAAACAAGGGGGCACCATTAGAACAGGTCGAACGAGGGGCGGCGGGTCGAGCGAGCAATATCCGGAGAGTAGGGAGGGGGAGGGGGAGAGCGGACTCCACACTGGTATTACGTGACGAACACTTGAAATAATGTTGTCCAATGGACGTTTTCTGAGTGGAACCGGACGCCAAATGATCTCGAACTCACCGGGGGACGCAACTAAGAACTCCAAATAATCACTAATGCAGATCAGTGAACTAGCATATATTAGTGCTATTATGATAAATAGATATAATCTTTAAAAAATAGGTATATAAATATATACATACATATTCTACGATGCGTCTCGTGATGGGAACTAAAATATTGTTTTTTTTCTACTTATTATTTTAATTGTTATATATTATAAGCATATTAGTTTATAGGCAAGGAAAAAAACAATGTGCCTACTGTTGAATAAGATTAGTACTTTTAATAATTGAGACATACCTATCAATTAATGTGAATATTCAAGTAATAGAAGAAGTCAGAATAAACCCAATACTATATGCATCGGTCTTGCTATTGTTTATTTACACTTAAATATCCAATACTTTTGACAGTATACCATAATACCACACTGTGCTATGTACCTTTGTTATTTTATGGTTTGTAATTCAATTTATTTTTTAAATAATATATATTAACACTACAATGTCACTTTTACTACTCGTGTCAAAAACGCTAAACACTATCCTGGAAATTCTAATGAATCGTATTTCTTTAAATTTGAAACGAATTTTATTCATTTTTGTTATATAGTTGTGTTTCTAGTGTCGTATAAATGACCAAAACATTCTAGAGCAAAAACCCACAAAATTGCAATCCTGCCCAACGATCGCTTCTGACATTTTTTTTCTTCCGTTTGGCTGCAAACAAACAGTCTTTCCTCACGACTAATCTTAGATGATAGCCTCGCTAAGGCGACCTCATTCGTAAGTAGAACCATTCTATTATCGGGCGCTATTATGAGGCAAATTGAAAGTAGAGTCCTTGTTAAAATGCCGAGTTATTCCCATTTCTCGCGTCTGCAGATGTTAGATGGTTGTTTGTGTTATCGAAAAGCCGATCGGGCCAAATACAAGATTAGATTGTCAGTAATAATGGCTAGCTGTTCCCCGGAACCCATCGCTTGTTCGCTCAAGCCGAGAGGGCCATTTGAAGTTAATTACAATGATTTTATCAACATGGCAGAATCGAGGGACTTTCAAAAGCATTTTGTATCGATGATGTTGCAGCGAGCTGGCAAACTCGATTAGCGGCTAGGCTGATGATAATGTCTTAATTCGTTCTCGTTATTCCTACCCAGAGTTGCGTTGCTGGAAGATGTAGGGGAGATAACTTCCACTGAAAAATGTCTTCAGTCTACCTTTTGCCGTTAGACAACATCCATTAATGGTCTCTTTAACACGCCAATGGTTCTTCGTTTAACCTCGGCATGGGTCCCGAGACGTAGTCAAGCGGACGTAATTGTGATCATAGATCTAGTTGATGCTTATGAGAAACCATAATGATGGAATATAACAATTAAGGAAAGCAATTTGTGAACAGACATTTACAACCGTATCGAGATGCAGTTCCCAGTTGAATTCAGCGGCAGCGTCAGACAGTGGTAGAACCAGACAACACATATTTCCTACATTGCGGGTATTTGGCTAGTAATAAAATAATTGCCTGTTCTTGCAGTATTGAGTGACAAGACAAACGAAACTAGTATAGTTTGCAATGGCTACTGCAAGAGTAGCCTTATACTTACTACTGCTGCTGCTGCTCCTACTGCTGTTGCTGCTGCTGCTGCTGCTACTACTACTACTACTACTACAACTAATACTACTAAGCATACTACTACTACTACTACTACTACTACTACTACTAATACTAATACTACTAATAATAATAATAATAATAATTATTATTATTCTTATTCTTATTATTATAATAATGTGTTTTTAAAGCTCATTAGATGCATCCAATGATACATAGGGTTACTTACTAAAAATAATAGTAGCTTGATAATGCTTGATGGTACATATGTGTTGTGGAAGGTACTAGTATTCTATAGTGGTGAGCTATGGGAAGCCTGGCCCAGTGAAGGGAGGTGACACAAACCTAGTCTCGGTTATAACCTATTGTAGTTTTTGTCTGACAAGTTGACATTGATTTTTGGAACGAAGAATTTGACTGGACGTGTGAACCTCGGAGCTAGGCGAAGTGATTGTTTTATATACAGCTGCGTGTTTGTATCGATGGAGAATCATCAAGGCTATTATTTGTTTGACAGGAATGCTTTGGTTGCTTCTGTATACAATGAGCTATCATCTAGACTCGGTCCCTCCATAACCTCGCTATCCTTATAGCCGTGAACACATTTCTTAGCAGAGTGTTATAGTCATCACGTATTCATTATGCTCTTAGTAATAAGTGCTGATAGGTACTGAATGTGTGAACGTGAGAGTATAGTAGGGTTGAGGTGTTGCGCCGTTATTGAATAGTCTATTACACAGACCAACGTAACACTTTACTGTCTATTAATAGACATGGTTTATTTCCTCAATAATTATATAATTAAGCACTGTTTGAATATGTCATTGAAACAGCTGGCGAGCCCAAATGTGACATCGCTCACGGACAATTTTACAGTATAACCATTTTAGTTGAGTCCACGGAAATGCCCCTGAAGAAATAACTTCACAAACTGGTTAATGAAAATAGTTTTTCTTCTCAAGGCTTTCACATGATTGGAATAAACCAGGGGCTAGGATGTGAAGGCGTAAGCCGTCAACGATACTATAATAATAATAATAATAATAATAATAATAATAATATGTGCATTTGTAGAGCGCGCCATCCACCGTTACTCAGTGCTTGCTGCGCTGTTCAAAGTTTACTGCGAGGTTATAGGAAATTGGAAAAGCATAGTTTTGATGTTGGTTTTAAATGATTTAATTGTATAGTTGGGCAGGTTTTGATATTGAGTGGAAGAGTGTTCCATTTCACAGCTGCACTATATGCAAATGTTCTTTTTCCAAACGTGCTGTTGGTATGAGGCACAGTGACAAAGTACGGATTGATAATAATGCTAGAGCATACTATATTTACGTTCTGCAATGGATGACTGGGTGTTACATTAGGTACAGTACACACATAGCAATGGTCAGGAGACTCAGAAGATGGAAGACGACATAAGTTCCGCTAAATAAACTACGTGTCTTTAACTTTCAGTAAGAACCAGTCAGAGCGGCCTTGGTACCGTGCCAATGACAACGCTTCCAGGAACGAGATGGCCAAGAAGGCGTACGAGTCCGTGCTGACCATCACCCTGAAGACTCCTACCAGTCCCGAGTACCACGCCTTCTCGGAGGAGGTGAAAAGAAGAGCCAGTACCATGTACCCGAACTTCACCTACGGGGAGGAAGAAGTAAGCGCTGTTAATATAATGTTACGTTGTCGTTGGAAGGAGATAAAGGGGCATGGTAGCTATTATTTTACAGTGTTGTGGCTACCCGTACTTATCAAAATGATATCTATTTTTTTCTTAATATCAATAACGATAAACATATATTACATGAACTATTTTATTACATGAAAAGAACATAAATGTATTATCTTATAATAACATGTGCATAATTAGTGACGTGGAGAATATAAATACTAATGGTTGTACAATAAGGCTTGCAAGTTACAAAGTAACTCGAACTACTCCATAGCACTAATCTCTTATCATAAAGAAGAACACTGATAACTGAACTATGTGTCTGTATAATTGCAATGGCAATCAAATATTGCCGCCTGCTATTTCAAACACAATGTCATCGTTAGCGATGCATTCTAATGAATTATGCTTCATCTATATAATTTTTTACGCAGGTAGAACTGTCTGCTTTAACTGCATCCAACAATAAATTAAAATATATATATTGTTAAGTTGTATTTCACTTTATCTTCATTAAACTATTCAACATTTGCCAGGTGAACAGTTTTGTTGGCGCTTTTCACGACGCGGTCGTTTTGTACGCCTTGGCTCTCAACGATACGCTTCAGACTAACGGGTCGGTGGCCGATGGCACGGATATTACCAGGAGAATGTGGAATAGGACTTTCGAAGGTACAATATTACGATTAAAGATAATCCTCTGGCAACCATCGTTAGACACGCTCTCTGCGTAGGTTATTACTGATTGTCATCTGGAATCGTGATATTGCTTTCGCGATGTCTTGAAGTACTTCATGTATTCCATACGCTAAGCGCAAATCTACTCTCGTGTTTCCGGATGCGATAACGCGATTGTAACGTTGACCATGCAACAGAAATGTGAAAAGTCTTCCATGAAATTTACAAATCATATGTTGTTTTTCATAGTAGTTTGAACGAGGTGGCAGCGAAATGTGTAGATCTACACTCACGGAGATAGTTTTGTTGTACAGCTATGAATATATGTATGTAATTTCTAATAACTCATGTCCAACCATATAATATTAAAACAATTTTTTTTTTAAATATGCGAAACCAATTACCTTGAATGAGTCTTTAAGGCGCTTCTATCAGTATTTGTTTTGTTTGTTTCGTGATAAATTTCCATTTACATCAGATTAATTTTCTGGTATGAAGAAACATCTTTGTGACAAGTATTCATTTGTTTGCATTTGCAATGAGAATAGCCTCATAAGATTATCTCGGGAATTTATGTATCACCGTGTAACACGTCTTTCCCCGAGTTTTACTTCTATCTTCTGAACACGCTTCCTTTCTGGTTGTCGTCAATGTTCTCTAAGAGCTATCAGCTACGACTTCGTCATGCATGCCTGGGGCTCATTGCGTCGAGGACGTTGAGGACGTCGCTAAAATACTAGTGTAATCAAACATGTAACCACGATCGCAGGACCAAAAGTCCTTTCAAAGTCAGAATTACCTTTTGCCGTACGCCTCTGAGCGCATCTGAAACAGCACTAATTGAAGGCTTTGTGTTCCTAACTTAACGATTCCTAAAACTATAATGATTTCCGATGTACAGTCGTTGCTTCAGTCCAGACAACATGACTAGAAGTCGTATTCCAATTACGCTGCTTCCTTTACAACCACGAGTTGAAACAGTTACGCTTTCTTGATAAGTGGATTTCGTTTTACAAGACCGAGGTATTCTTCAAAGAGTATGGTAAAGGCCAACAGGAATTTAGTTAACATTCCAATGCAATGAAAGAAACAGGTACCGTCTGATATCTTCGAGTTTGCATTACTTCAAGGTAGTGACATTGTCTACAAAGTGAAAGAAAGTACGAAATAAGTCGCGTACCAGCCATTCATTTCCAGACGTTCTGCATTGATTAAGGCGGGAGCCAGGTGTAATTGTATTTTGATATTGGTATATCTGGAAACCATTGCATGGCTTACCATTCTGTCCCACGTCGCTCTTGCAGCGCTACAATAGTTGTAACTGGGCTCCGGCCACAATAGAAATCGTTGACGTTACAATAGTTGTAGCCTACAAGAGCGTCGTGCAATGGAGGTTTTACTTAATATGGACTATTAGATTTATATTTAATATGATCTGTATCCCAAAGTAATTTACTTTAGAAGGACACTTGGATGTAGATGTGTATTGTAGCGTAGCATCTTCTTAGCTATATGAGATGTTTTATCATTCCAGGTGTTTTGCTGGGACTTTCAGTATTGAAAACAAATTTATTCTTCTAATATAGCTTGTTGTATTATACTCTGCATCACTAGGATCGTTAGCATATATTCCACGTGTATGCTACTAAGATGGTATGTGTTATGTCATGCACTACTGACATTGCTAGCATCGATTTCACGTTTACGATACTAATATACCTTATGTTTTATTATGCTAGATATTTTTCTGGGACTGTCAGTATTGGTACCACGATTATGATACTAATATTGCATACGTTGTGTTATGTTAGGTATTACTGGGACGGTCAGTATAGATGCCAATGGTGATCGTAACGCAGATTACTCACTTCTGGATCTCAATCCGGACACAGACACGTTCCAGGTATGTCCTTTGTGTGCAATTCCGTGTCAGGACACGTCGGGTAAATAAGTACCTTGTCCAATGGTACCAGATCAGTCTGGAAAGTCAATAATTAATGTCCATGTGCAGTTTATCAGCAACCGGTTTGAGACTTGAAAACATTGCTGGCGACATCCACAGAATAACATCCAAGCGAGTGGTTTATCTTCTTTTTATACCAGGAATGTCTAGATTGTCATTATGTTATTATGACCGTAGTGTATCAGCGAGAAGGGAATTCAGTAAGAGAGAAATTGTAACCGGGTACCCTAACCTTAGTAAGCGAACCGTGACCCGGTAACTGGTTACCCGTTCAAGCACTATCTAGCATTCTTCATGAACTATTTCTCGTAAGACTAATTAAAACTGCTGTGAAATATCTAATCAATATTATTTATATATACCAAGATATACCATGGAAATAAAAGACCCAGAGACCTTTTACTTCAGCTGAATGTATTTTTTATTGTGAGTGGAATTTTGGTTATTTTGGATGACTTATGCGTCGGGAGTCGTACGATGAAGTCCCATAGAAAAGAGCGTTCACCAAACAATGGAACATACCATACCATACTATACATAGTGCATGTGTACTGTACTGTACTATGCAGCAGTCACCGGCATTGACTAGCAATACCATTATGATTGCAATTATACAGTGCTGGGATGGATTGTACATTCCCCTATGATCTGCGAGCCTCTACTTAGTCTCTATACATTTATGTATTTCTGGCTTAATCTTTGTTCATGCGGCGTACTGGGAGTTAGAACAGACAATAGGGATTATTTTCACAGTAAAATGACAGTGCCTTTAATATTAAAAACATCTAATGCGAAAATGTTTTAGCCATATTAAGGTGGGGAGCACCATTATTAGATTATGTAATTGTGTACGCTCACAATTATTAGATTATGTAATTGTGTACGCTATTCCACTTTTTAGTAGATTATTGCCAACCTTAGAAAAACATAACAATGTAAAACATATCAACAATTAAGCAGTTGTGGATAATTCTGGGGGGAAAATACAACATTCATGCATAGTGCACGAACACAATTATATACACGTATGTTGAAGTAATGTTGATCATTGACAATCAACCTTAATACTAGTAATAGTAACCGATTTGATGTATATATATCATGTATATTTTTGTATTTACTAACATTCGTAGTATTGAATAAATTGCTATCGCATCAGGTTGTATTAATTGTTGTATTCATATTTCTCTAGATTGTGGCCAATTACTACGGCAGTAGGAAGCAATATGTTCCAGTCCCCAACACCCGGATCCATTGGGCGGGGGGCAGAGACAGTGCACCACCGGACACGCCAGAGTGTGGCTTTGACAGGTCCAAATGTCCACCGGAAGGTGGGTCTTGTGGTCTTATATCAGGTGGCCAAAGAAAAAAACGTCCCGAACTTTAAGGGTTAATACCTTTGTAACTAACCATGATATTACTATTAAACTTCACACATATCACAAATATGATGTTATTAACATATTCCACATCCCTATATCGTATACCTTTTCTTAAATCTGGTAATTAAAAATAGAAGTCAAAAACTGCAATGGCAGAGTTAAAAACGCTGCATAATTACGTTGAATTTGAGTTAATACATTTTTAACTAACCATTATATTACTTACTATGAAACTTTACACAAGTGGTGAATATGATTTTCCTACCATCTTCTGAAACATTGTGGCATACTTTTTCTTTATTCGGGTAATTAAAAACTAACGTCAGAAACTGCAATGGCAGAGTACAAAAAGCTGCATAGTTACCTTGAATTTACTGACATAAGTTATCAATATGTCCTCGAGCTACTTGAACATATTCTCAAGTATTTCTTTTTCAACTTGTTTTAGTTCTCCTGAACTCTCGAAGAGATATTTCGTCCTAGCAATGACCCATTTTGAGTTCATCGTCATTAAACACATCTGTGTGTCCTTCGTATACTTTCTCTGACAATGAATTCCAAATGGAATAATTCATTGGGTTAAAGGCATACACTCACAGATTTTTATGAGCACGTAGCACTATATTTGAGTAATAAATGTAAACTACATTCATTTGTGATAGTCATCATC
>JAULBP010101955.1:0-10816 GCA_032355345.1 Lepetodrilus pustulosus
TTTGCCCATAGCTAATACATTGCTAAGAGAGTGCTATGGTCCCTTATCGGCTAAGAGAGCTCTGTGAAACGATACCCTGGGTATCCTTTCACGAAGCTCTCTTATCTACACTAAGAGACTGGTAGCGCTCTCTTGGCAGTGTATTAGCTATCGGCAAAGCGAGCGCTACCAGTATCTTAGTGGATAAGAGAGCTTAGTGAAAGGATACCCTGGTAGATATTTATTCTCTTGAAAATACAAAGAGGATAATTAACAAGACATAAATGAATATATATCCCTCATAATGAGAGGGGATTAACAAACAAGATTATTGCATCATAATATAGTATATCATGTACTAGCGTAATATAAGCAGTCTCATTATTATTATTATTATTGTTATAATAATAATAATAATAATTATTATTATTATTTATTATTATTACTAATTCATCTAGTAATTCACATACTCAATATATACATACACACTAATATACAAAGATATTATACATGTTGTCATATACTGCTAACCAGATACTCATGTGTATCTATGCCTTTATCCTCGATACGTTATAATGAAAGGTATAACTAATTTATCGACTCAAGACTTCGTACGTGCACAACTTGCAGTTATGAACATAATAAATCCTAGATTATTACCTATATATATACGGCGACTACACAGATGTTCACGGAACAGAATTGTGTCCCAATTCATATTGCTAATATACATCTGTCATACATTATGTAGGTTGGTTGCTTGAAAATTACGTGAAGTGTAACGCCATGTCGGTTTCTTGATGGACGTTTAATCGAAAAAAGTAACTTTTAATTCAAGTACCAATATCCATGTTTTCAAATGGGAAATGAAGATAACATATTATGGTACACTGTAATTTGAAAAGGAAATGAAATAGCGATCATCACAGAAAGCAATTCAGACCGCGTTACTTGAAATTAAACACCATGCTTACAATAAATCTTATTAAAATCAGATCCGAAACTAATGCTATCGGCATGATGTATTGCATAATCGCTTACCTCAGATAGCGATTTAATAACAGACTACATTATATGAAGAGCAACATCTAATTTTAATAAGAATGGTATTAATAAAATAGGTATTAATAAAAAAAATCAGAAAAAGAACTTACCCGTATCAGACGGTTTGATTACGATATAAGAGACGATGGCCACCCAGTGATAATATTCCATATCGTTCCACCATCACCGTTCTACGATGTGATGGCTAGGGGCAGACGGTATTTTCTAGAAATCCGTATATGGTACATACTTATCAAGTCACCTGTGAAAACGATCCCATCAGAACCCTTAACGTCGAAAATAATTCCTCCGGTCATTGTTGCACTCAACTAAAAATTATCGATCTCGGGGTCGGTTTCACTGTCTCCACCTAATAAGGACGGCGCTTGTTATAACATTGGGACGAATAAACAATGGCATGTCACCCTTGAGATTTCAGAAGCGAGCTAGAAACACGCAAGGTCGTGTTAACGAGAAAAGCCGAGAGTTTCTATGTATTGGATTTATTGTACATTTTTATTGATATTTTTTTCTTCAGACTCCGTAACGTCGGTGACTGACTGTAATTACCTTTCGACAGCGATAAATAGTACCTGGGTATCGTTTCTCGAAGCTTTAGTATCTACTATACGAGACCACAAAGCTCTCGTAGCGATCTCTTATACATGGCGATCGGGACACGTACGAGAGCGCTATGGTTTCATAATTGGATATGAAAGCTTCGAGAAACGATACACGGGCCAGACTGTGGATGAATGACTATACCCGGTATTTGATCTCTTGTGACAATCAATTCAAGACGTGCATAACAATCCTCTGATGTTAGCAATCATCATGGGCATACATGTCTGTTGACGGTACACACAACGTAAATAGATGCGAGGACAAGGGAAAAGGCGATACAAGTACAATGATTCTATGGCCTCAGACTTAAAAAAATAATATACCCTCAAGAGATGTGTACGAAGACTTCACGTTATAAGATTATGCTTGTCTCCGATTGGCATTGTTGAACATTAATTTAAACCTTTTCAAATATTCTTCTAAACGTACCAAGAAGGTTATGAATTTGTATGGAGGACACGACATATTGCAAACTAATTACCAGCAAGAATATAGGCCTAGTACAAGAGTATGTCAATGCGAGACAATTTCTAAAATAGATTTATTATATTTTACGACAAAATAAAACTGGCAAGCTAACTATTACTGATTGCGTTGACTCAGGTATGCTGTTCTTCCCAATTGAAGTTCTTTGTTATTTATTAAATTCATCACTGTCTTGTTCTATAGGAATGGAACTCATGGCGAGTGGCATGACCAACTCCATGGCTTCTCATCCTTTACCTAAATTCCGCTTCACGCGGTCCACATTGACTCTACGGTATATACTGTGTGTTGGTTCCGTGGATTCTATGCATCACTTAGATTTGGGTACGTCTGGATTTTCTAGAAAATAATAGAGCCACTTTCCAGATTCCTTCACTTACGTCACGGCTTGTCACTAACCGGGCAGGAGGAAACATGCAACACCCGTAGCACTGATCATGAATGTTGCAGTAAACCTGCGAACATCTTAAAGATATAATTCCATACAGTATATACCGGTAGTTTAATTTACCTTAATCTTAATAATGTAGACCTAATTCCATACAGTATACCGGTAGTTTAATTTACCTTAATCTTAATAAAGTACTCGACTTTTATGTCACAGATCAATCATCTGCTAAAAAAATAAGACATTAACAAGATTACTGAGAACGAGTGCTTCACCTATCCTCTGAAGCCCATTGACATCCATTGCCGTATCCTTGAAATACTTCATATATGGCTATACACTGAGTGACGCAGATAAAGTGTTGGCATAATGGCTGTGTTTCGAGGATGGCATTGCGTATACTTAACCTCCGTCGATGTATGTTTACGGTACCGTTTGTTTCAGAAAATGATGGTTAACATTGGTGCTGTTGATGATAGTAGATAGTTTATACTCTGGCGTATTTAGAAATTAAAGAGTGCATACACTAGTCTTGTTCTGTAATGTACAAGTCAACGCACTGTACTATTCTATAAATATACACCAATATTATTATTAACGATCACGCTATCCCTTTGTTATCCTTTATTGTCATTCTATTAATATTGAAAAATATAATATCAGATTAAACTCACCACAAAACTCAATCTTTAAGGCATGGCACTTATAGGCTAAATGTAGATAGATTACTATTGTTGACACAGTTATTATATTGTTATGTACCGTTCAACCTGCAACTATGATACTTTAATGCTTATGTATATGACATATCATGTCAGTGGTCATAAAACGAAACGAATAATATATTTTATAGGCGTATATCATGCCGTATATCATGGATACATATTTGTTTAATGCCTCGATTGAATGTTCATATCTTGACGGTTAATATTAACTTTATTATAAAAATGTAATGTTAATTACTTAATAGTATCTTTGCTAACCGATATGTGAATAATAAAAATAATAAAAAATAATAATTTTGTGCGTAAGTGGCTGAGGCGGTATATAGTTGAGTAGCTACGACTATCTCGTGTATAGAACAAGCATATACGGTACATGGCACTGAGAACTGTATAACCATAGATCGATATTGTATACAAAGTTACGACACATTCTTGCGTGATCGCTTACACAGTGCTTATACAGTGCTGTAACTCGGGTGCACATCTTGTTTGCGGCTTATTGTGGCTAAGCCAGTCGCCTTTCCTTTGACTTTATGGCTTTGCCCACCCACCCGAGTACTCACAGCCTTTAATATAGCAATCCTGCTCTCACTAGTCATGTAATAGAGATTAATGTTTTATCAAAGAATGCATTACATAAAGCATGAATTGGGTCTGAATTACCAGCATTCTGGTAACAGTTAAATACCATTTTATTAAGAGTCGCATAGTGGGTTTCAATGGCCATGCAACGGATGAAAAATATTACTAATATAAATATGCTATGCTATGGTTTGTACTCATAAATCTGACCTTTTTACCTTTCAAGATATGTTCAGGCTTAACTCTCAACCTCAAACAATTATCACCATATTAAAATAATAAATAAACAACTAATAATACAACATTTTCATAATGTGTCATTTATGGTAAACGTTCGTTCAGTTTTAGTACTAACTCACATATATACATAGCATTTTTGTGGAATGGATGAGTGTACATTTTATTAATTAACACCATAATTTAAAAAGAAATATAAACATATATAGAATGGACATTTTATGAATACTAGACATTAAATATCAATGTAGATCTAGAGATCGATACTAGTAAATGTGCAGAATATATTATATATAGCGGTATTGCATGGAACACAAATAGGTTGATTACCTCCCCTATCTTCTCAAACAGCGGAAGGAAACCCGCTTGATACAAAACAAAGATTAGCAAAACGCCACAAGATGCAGCAGGTCTAGTGTTCTGTTGACATTGGAAGTTACTACCATTATGACTTCAGCGTATTCTAGAGAACCATAGTTTTTAGTCGCTTATGTTTCGTTACACGAATCGGAACGGATGCGATGAATTCGTCATTTACAACTGTTCCCACGTCGAGCGTACCAGTGTTGGCCACTGGAACTAGCTCGTCGTCTGCAATGATTGTGACAGAAACTAGCACCCCAAACCTTGTGGATACCTCGTCCATGGGTGCGACTGCAGCCAGTATCAGGGCGAGCAGCAGGGAATTCGCGGAACAAATTAGGAAGTTGGAGATGGAAGGGAATAAACTGCGCGAGATTACCAAGGCTAGTTTGGGTGAGTGAACTCGATTGACCAGCTGAGACTGAGTACGTGATCAGGCATGTCAAGTGAAATCCGCCAGTCAATGTAGTCAATGTCTCCGATCTCTACTCAACAGGTTAAATTTGATCTGGGTGCCAAAATGATAATAGGATTTTGTGATCGATGAATAATATGTCATGTCAGTTGACAGCATGTCGGATAAAATAGATTATTAGAACAATTTGAAGATTAGAAGTTAGTTTTTATTTCCATAACTTATTTTATGTCTAGAGGTTATTAAAAGTCCTTTAAAATGTTGGGTTTTTTTAAATTGTTATTTTCTTGGTGGTCATTATGTTGTTGGACACATGATAAAACAATAACAAATTGTTACAAGCTTTTATTAACTTGTTTAATTAGTTTATAAATGGATCATTGGCATTTAATATTAGTTTCATGTCAATAAATCTTTCTTTTGATTATTGATATTAGTAATTGCTAATAGTATTATTGACAATACATGTAGGCCTTTCATTCCCATTAAAGTTTAATTAATTAATGTCAATTAATTCCAACAATATTCTCTCTCTCAACTATTCACATTTGCAAACCTTTATCATGTTTATTGTAGTTATTTATTTTCTTGATGACCCTACATTTGATTCTATGATAACAAAATTCTATTCTGTTACTGGTTACCATGTGTTACTGTTAGCATCATTGGCATGGTTAGAGACTAGTCAACATGGTCAAACCCAAGCATCATTATAAGTAGGCCTATGTGTTGATTACTAGTGATAACTTATTTTAATCATATGTTGCGCATTAAAGTATATTTGTTTTTAATTAAAAGAGTTCTGGTAGTCGTAGTAGTAGTACCATGTTGGTGTTGAAAGACAGTGCTTTCCATCATCATTTGTCATGGATGCTGTTCTTTTCAACATGTTCAAGGCAGCAAGTTCAAACAATGTATTTAAACATTTTTATTTTATTTATTTAATTAAAATTTGCAATAACTATTGCGAACCATCATAATATTGACAACGTTTCATCCTGTGCAAAACCCAGTCAGCATACATCATGTACACCCGTGTCTAATATCTAAAACTGATTGTATGACATGGAAAATAAATTGCACTAAATGTACACATTCAGTTTTTAAATGTGCTTCCCCCCCCCATAAGTATTGGAATTGTAATCGTAAAGTATCGGTATCATTAACAAGTATTGACACCGGTATTGGTATCATACAAATCTAAATGGTATGCAGCCCTACTGAATAGTGATACAAATACATTTATTTTTACAAACAAACATGAATCTATATTCACCCTTAGGCATGTTAGTACCATGATTAGCATTGGGAGAAATGGAAAAGGTGAGTGTTAATTTCCATCGCTGAAATTGCGCGTGTATGTTATTATGTATGCGTCTTCATCACTGCCAGATTTAATATAATATCTGGACATATTTCTCAGTTTTTATTTGCTTAAATTATGTGGATAGATGCCTTACCTGGGCAACTGCATCATGTGCATGTGAGTCTAATTCACATTTTGATCTTGCTTGTCTAATAATTCGAATATGAGAAAATAATTTTAAAAAAAGGTGTCTATTCGAATTAGTCTATTAGAAAAAGATGAAAATTAAAAATGATTTGTGTTTGTATAATGAAGGACAACCAAATATAAGTATAAAAAATAGTTATAATGAAATGTTAAATAAATAAAGGATTGTTTTTAAAAAATGAAAATATAAAAGTGGAAAAATGACTGTTCAAATATTTAAAAACTTTAAGATTTGAAAACAATGGTCATGTTCATATGTTTAGGGTTGGAATTATTATTATTTGTTTTGACAATTAATTTAGGTGTTATTTTTTGAGGCACCTGTCCCTGTGATCAGAAATCTGTTGGTAAAAGGCTTGTTAATCTGGTGTAATTCACATGTCCGCCTGTGGATCATTACCTGTCCTGGACAGGCGGACAATCCTTACTGTCAAGCCCTGAATAGGGTTCTAATTATTAGAGTAATTACGGTAAAACATAACTGTTTTCTTCATTTTCCAGGTAACATCAGCACTTCTAGTTTAGATACAAGTTTAGAGGTGAGTATTTATGATGAGCTAATAAAGTCTCTAATCTTTGAACTTTGGTTTTTCATTATTAATATTTTCTGAATGCAGTGGTAAAAAATGAAAAATTGATAATCTACAATGCATGATCATAGTGGCCCATATGATCATTTTCAGAATGGAAAGCACATGGAAGCCAGTGTTCCAAACTCATCATCATTGGTCGACATTTCAACCGAACAGAAAACTATTTTTAACCTCAGGCAAGTAAACATTCTGCAGATATTTAATAATGAGTACATTTGGTTCTACATTTAATATTAGTAGAAGACTTTGTTAGTTTGTAACTAGTAACTTACAATTTTGTTTTTACACCTAGATACTAAACTAAATTTAAAACTTACTAGTGATACGAATAAGAAAAAATATGAATTTTTACTATGGTAGTATCATTCATATCTTTAACATTGGGAGAAATGGCCCGGGCTAGCAGACTAGTGTTAATTTCGATCACAGCCTAGGCTGCCAGAGAACACATGGTGATAGTAGTTAATGTTTCTGTTCCGTGTTCCGATGGTTCCAGGGCGCAGCTGGACCAGCAGAGGAGAGAGACTGACCGGCTGCAGTCCCAGCTACTGACTGACCTGCCCCCGAGTCACAGCTTCACCAGCGTGGGCTCCAGCCCCTCCAAGTCTGCCTTCTCCACCCTGCCACCCAGCTCCTCCACCCAGTCCTCGTCCTCCGACCCCACTCTGCCCAGGAACAGAGCCTTCGAGTTTGTACCTCCGTGAGTAGACCTCAATTTGTACCTCCATGAGTAGAGCCTTCGAATTTGTACCTCTGAGAGTAGACCTCAATTTGTACCTCCATGAGTAGAGCCTTCAAGTTTGTACCTCTGTGAATAGAGCCTTCGAGTTTGTACCCCCATGAGTAGAGCATTCAAATTTGTACCTCCGAGAGTAGACCTCAATTTGTACCTGCATGAGTAGAGCCTTCGAATTTGTACCTCAGAGTAGACCTCAATTTGTACCTGCATGAGTAGAGCCTTCGAATTTGTACCTCCGTGAGTAGACCTCAATTTTTACCTCCATGAGTAGAGCCTTCGAGTTTGTACCTCTGTGAATAGAGCCTTCAAGTTTGTACCTCCATGAGTAGAGCCTTCGAGTGTGTACCTCCGAGAGTAGAGCCTTCGAGTTCGTACCTCTGTGAATAGAGCCTTTGAGTTTGTACCTTCATTAGAGCCTTTGAGTTTGTACCTCTGTGAGTAGAGCCTTCGAGTTTGTACCTCCGTGAGTAGTCTTCGAGTTTGTACCTCCGTGACTAGAGTCTTCGAGTTTGTACCTCCATGAGTAGAGAGAGAACCTCTGAGTTTGTACCTCCATGAGTGTAGACCTCTGAGTTTGTGCCTCCGTGAGTACACCTCAGAGCTGTGAGTAGATGTGTGATTTTGTACCTCCATGAGTATATCTGTACCTCTGTGAGTACTGTAATTACCCCAAAAATATGAATACTCTAAAATAGTTTGAACACCTAAATTAATCGACAACAATAAAAAAATATTTTGTTTCTAAGAATACAAATATTACCAATTTTTTATAATAATAATTATTCAAATAGTTATTTTTCAAATTATATATATATTTTGAATCCTTCATTTATTAACATTTAATTTACAGCCATATCTTGTACTTTATTTCGTCTATTGTCTCCATGTTTATCATAGGTCACATCTTGAACGCTCCCTCAAAGAAGCTCAGGAACAAATATCTGACCTCAGACGGAAGCTGCAAGATGTAAGCACTCCAATTTTGCATTATATAGCTTAACCTTCTTCCTGCTGGATTATCCACAAACACAGCACTTCAGGGCAGCTCCTGTTGCCTGCAGCAGGGAGAGGGTTAAAATAGCTCACTCTTGCCGGTAGTTTCTTGAAATTTTTCATTGTCAAACATAATTTACCTGAAAATATGTACCTTTGATTTGCCTATTATTGGACATGTCCTGCACATTGATTGTCAATATTTTCGGATTTTAATTTTTTTTATAGCGAGACAAAAATAACCCCAATAAAATATGAAAATATCGAAAATCAGTGGGACATTTGGAAAATGTAGCTTATACTGCCAAATATACTATAAGTGTGTTGACAAATTAATATTTGCATTCTTTCAGGTAAAAACGTTTAATCATCTAATATGTCAACAAACAGTGATGATTGTATGCTTTTTAAACATGTTAAGTACATGTAGTATCAAATTAAATTGATTAGATCTGTATTAGTATTTAAATGATCATCTGTGGTTACTCGTAACAAATTTATTATTATTTTTTGGCTTGAGATGTTTAATAAATTGGTGGTAGCAGGAATAGTGATTGTAGTGGTAGCAGTATGGGTGCAATAAAGGTGGTGGTAGCATTAATAGCAATGGTGACTGACAGATTATCCTTTTGATTTTATGACATTTTCCCAGTTGTCAATCCAGACCTCAGCTATTATCATGATTTTACAGTTTTTATTTCTCGAAGTATCAATCAGGCATCCACTGGCTGCTATATTCTTTAAGTCATGCACTCATACACTGATCTCAAGCAAACAATATTTCAAAAGGACAGGAGTGTTTATGATTCTCAGTGGGATTCCGTTCACTGCTGTTCTAAATGCTGGCGGATCAGCAGCTAATCTCCTGGACTCAGTATCTATTGACTTGGTAAACTTGGATCCCCAGCTCTCAATAAAGTAATCCGTAGTGTTATATGATCCAGCTGTCATCATGGTATGTATACTGTTTACTTTGATCTGAGAGTTCTGTTTGTGTGAGATCCTTACTGTGTCACCGATTAGTACATTATTGTCCTTAATGTGTCGGTGATAGGTTTTATGTTTTTATAGTGCCAGTGATTGATTTCATATCCTTACTGCATCACTGGGTTAGCTAGGTATGTTTTTTTAATGTGTGTGTGTTCTATATCCTAACTGTGTCGCTGGTTTATTTCAGAGCAATGAAATCTCAGAGAGCCAGAAGCGTCAATTTCGTATCAATATTGAAGATCTGAAATCAAAACTGCACGAAACAATAGTAAACAGAGACACTATACTTGAACTCAGGTAATACTTCATTTGATTTTTCATTAATTATAAATTGAACAATTAACATGTTGAAATACTGCATCACAGCCAGGCCACTGTTTTACAGAACAATCGTAGTGGTATGAGAGTTATAACTTAATGTTAATGTATAGGTGTTACAGTTAGACTCTTTTAGTGCTACCATTGTTCTGTGGAATGGCACCCTGGTGTTGTGATATGTTTGCTGTTTTATATTACATTACACCTGCTTGTCAAGCTTGAAACCTGTTTTGATCCAATAATAATAATAATAATAATAATAATAATAATATAATAATTATAATAAAACTAAAAAAAAAATTAATAATAATAAAAAAATAAAATAATAATAAAAAAAATATATAAATTAATAATAATAAAATTTATTATATACAGTAGGATAGTGAGATATATTACTTTTTTAGAGTGACGATATATCCTTATAGTACACTCTACAGAGTGACAGATATAAGAACTACTTTCTCAGGGGATTCCCCTTATGTTAAAATCTGCCGGGTCATCGTGCCTGACAGATTTATACCGGTTAAAGTTGACCAGATCATATAAAAACCGTCAAATCTTATATTGTAGAAGCAGGAACACTTCCAATCCGACTGTAGCAGTATTTAAAATCCGATCGTAGCAAAATCAACACAGCACCGGTTGGTGAAAAATTTCAAGGGGCGAAGATTTCTTGTGACACCGCAGTGTTCTACAACACGACAGATCGGCGTTTTTCGTTGCAGAATTGCAGCGAAACACTCGCGAATGCTAACAATCATACGGATTTATTTGGAGAATATTCAAATACTAGAAGTTTAATCATAAACATCACGTCAGTTCTCTGC
>JAULBP010101966.1:0-10816 GCA_032355345.1 Lepetodrilus pustulosus
CGGGGGGGGGGGGGGCGGGGGCGGTGGGGGCGGGGGGGGGGGGGCAATGGGGAGGTTTTGAGGAGAATGGTTTTGGATTGAGGTGAGGATGGTGGTAGGACTCCCCTGAAAGTAGTTTCCCATTACAAAACAGTTACCACCGGTGTAAAAACACCAATGTGCGAGAGCCCAAACAGAAAGATTCCGTGTCTGAGAATGTGTAATGTATGCGGACGTGAAAACAGCATGAAAAAAATATGACCAAAAATGTGAATTAATTTCAGTGAATGCAGACGAGAGACTCTCGTGTAGACTGTTAGCAGGTGGGCCTTGTACACCAGCCTCTTTGTGACGTACAAACTTATTAACTGAAGTCAAAATGCTACAGCCGATGGATGGCTTTGGTCACTGTAAGAACTCCACACAGTGCCGGGCTAGGCTGACATATCCAGCCCTATGCATGCAGCATTAAATATAGGCACATATTGATCAGTGCAGGGAGCATTTCATTCATATTTGATCGTCTCCGTAATAATTAGTCTACTAAGACCGACTTCACCCTCAACATCCACCTGCTGACATATATCAATTTCATTTCTCAAAATGATTTACAATACCCCAAGGAGTTGATATTTTAGTAAAGTTTGGCATTGTGATTTACGATTGTCAGATATTTGTAGAGCTAAAAAAAAACACCAACATTAACGGGTTTTTTTTTCATGCTTACATGAAAACTTAAGTTATTTATTTAAGAAATGTCTTACGGTTAAAAGACGATTCATGGAACTATTTAAAAGTGCATGTTCAATTATTCAAGATCAAACTACTTTCTAAATGAGGGACTTTCGAATGTAAACACATTTTCTAACAGTTTGGACTACATGGACATGGGACAGAATGCATGCTTCCGGGATCGCACAAGTTGGTAACATTCCAAAATTCGGCAACTCTGGAATTTCACTGGGCGCAAAGCAAATTAAAGCACATGAAAGGCTCTCCGCACCAAAAGTCAGCTTTGATATACCACCATGTGATTCCACACACATGTGATACCTCGCCATTTTAAATTTCATTTCTCCTCAAAGGACCATACTGTTAGCTTCCAGAATTGTGGACGGCACTAGGAGTATGGTTCGTATTTTCCGGACAAGTTGTCCTAAGTGGCATTAATCGGGACAGAAAGGACGGAAAGAGATTATGTAAACACGCCCTCGCAGTGTTTCCCTGTCGCAGTATCATGTCTTAACACGTGCGCAACATGTGGTCGCACGACCTTCACCCAATATACACAAAGAACTACCCACGTATCAACTTCAAATTTGTTTGTGATATCCCCAATTTGAGAATGAAAATAAGCGAGAGGAAAAAAAAAATGCATTAGGGAGATAGCACTCTCCAAACAACCTAACATCATACAGATTATTACGCTACACATTCTTGGCAAGTAGTCACCAGGGAAATAGTACAATTGTCTGACAAAATACATCAGGGTGTAAAAGACATAGAAAGCATTGCAATATTCATTGAAAGAGATACTTAGTATTCTGGAAAGGCCGAGAGATAATAGTCAATTAGCCTACTCGTGGATATATATATGAACGTGAACATCACAAGCTTAATTGCCATGGCAATGAATTCTGGTTTTCTGATTTATTTCCTGAATATATTTTTGATCATCAGTCGTACGGCAACATGTACTGCGTCTAATGCACAGTCGTATCTCATACTTCTCTCCAAGACGGCTTCCATTAAACATTCTGCTTCTATTATGATCACGCTCTCTCCTAGTAAAGTGCCTGCACATATAAACGCATTATATCCGGAAAGACAGAGACAAGAAGACATCTTGTTGCAAATTGATTGCTGCAGATAAACCTAGACGTATGACATGCCAAAGGAATATTGAATGTAACATTTGTTAATCTACCTTGGTAAATGTCAATGCATAATACCAAATATATTAGATTAATTTTACATGATATGGAGTATTAATAATACAAAGTAACTCAGCTTCTGACATAAAAGCAATAAGAGAAATATATTTTCTAAAACATATATCATTTGAAAGTTCATGATAAAATTTATAATTTCCAAGTAAAGAAAAATATTTCAGTATCTTAAATGTTTCTCATTCCATGAATATTATTAAGTTACTAACATTCTTAAAATAATTAAACACCATTTTCATTCTGTTATTCCAAGGAAAATCTCAAAATCCTTCATCTCTAATTCTATGGTTGACAACACAAAAAATAATAATAAATTTTCAATTTAGGCGATCAAATGACAGTAACTCGGGCATTATCTCCCTTCTTTTCAATAACCAATGATTGGAAAAGTCCTCACACCGAAACCTGGCCATGTTAATAGGGTTGGCAAGTGATTAATATGCAGCTCTTCTCTCAATGTCCCACCATAAGTTGCTGCCCTTTTGCAACTCTCTATGATAAGAAGTCTGAAGATGACAGATGATGAATAGAAACAAATGCCCAAATGAGATTCCACTCAGCAGAGGGGTAAAGCAGCCCAGAGAGAAGTGAGGGTGGCTCCAGTTTACATTAATCAGCTTCAGAGATGGAACCCCTTTGCCCACAGACAGGAAATAAGCTGATTCTTATCTCCTGAAGCAAGGAGGACAACTCTGGTTTCGGGATTGAACGGTCTTTGTTTCCAGCCAACGTGGTACATCTATTAGACAATCGGACCATTGGGAGGACACCCTAATGGGGGACCATTGTTACTGACCTTGACCTTGATGGCACCCAGTGTCACACCACCCTCATAAGACATCAGGAACAACAGCCGTTAAAGAATACTCCTTTAATGAGGTGCGGCTGTTGGGTTGTATCGCTTTAAGGACGTATGATTCTTAAGTGCCACAATGACACTTTATGACAACCATTTCACCACCAGCCTGTCTGGGACCTCTCAGGGGTCAAAGTTCAAGTTTCATCCACATCTTCACATCAGTTCATTTAAACAAAGGATGACGACATGTCACACGAATGTTCCAAAGACATTATTTACCAGAAAGCATCCACAACTGGAATAAAACCAAATGGAGGCTGAATGACTCGACACCTTGTCTGATGTATCTGGAGATATCGTCAGAATGACACGTTTAAAAAACGAGCAGATCGCGGTCTTACGACAGGTTACATGGCGGGGTATAAACGTCCAGACTGACTCCCCGGCGACTCCTGCTGGATGCGGAACATCGGCACGTAGTGCAATCTCCTGCTCCGATTCGTGTCGGTACTACAGTACTACTAGTCCAGTCCTCTGTACTTCTGTAATACTAAATAATGGTGACAGAGTAGAAAGCTCGAGTGGAACCCCATGACACTAAGTGCCAGTGTTAACATGGGTAACATTGGTAACGGTAGCTACATCAGCCGGCAAGGTGGCATCGGTATTCACAGTCTGGGAATCTGGCGCCAACATGAACAGTAAAATGTGATATACGTATATACGTGTAAATGTAACAGTATGAATCGGTAATCAAATCAATGAATTTATCTGAATTAATCCATTCGAGTCTGTCATTGGTACAATTGAAATATCGTGTCAATTTATCTGAATTAATTCATTTAAGTCTGTCATCGGTACAATGGAATAATGTTGAACAAGTTGAAATTTTATTTGTAACCACATAAATACAAAGTCAAAAAGTTAACTTCAACCATTGATCTACATAGCAATGGCTATATTACTATATATAAGAATGTGGTGTCGGGTTCATACTGGACATAATATAAAAAGTTAAATTCTATATTTCCAGTTTCACAGATACAGAGGCATGGAATACACGTATGATATTTTATATCTGTACCTGCACTGGCTCCTTGGGTCTTACTGTAATACATGTATACGTTTTACAGGCTTTTATCCCACTACAAGCAGGCTGCTGTTTAATCATATATGGAATCCTGAGGACAACAGAAAGCCCAGTGTAAGATGACCACCATTTTGGCCCAGCTGGCAATAAAGTAAACCAGTGTGATGAAGGACTAAAGAGTACAGATCGCAGACCACAGATCACAGACCGCAGATCACTACATGGCATTCAATGGAGATCAGGAAGAGTAGGGGGTGTTAAATATTCCCGGTATCACATTACAAAATTTAATTTTGTCCGTGTGGTTTTCACATTAGCCTGTCTCTGGGCTATTTGCACATGATGCTGACAAATATTGCCATCAGTCATATGACTCCCAAATTAGGCAGAAATAGGTCATTTTCAATCAGTACCTAATTATACCTGTAGTTGACACCAATACCCTCATGGAAATCAGACTCAGGAAATGTTAGATCATGATTCAGTCATTATGAACTACAAATAATTAGCATTTCCTGAATACATTAACATGTTCAATACAATATATTTACATTACGTTTAGTCGTTGGGGGAATCACATTTCTTAATTTAATCCCAAAATTCAATCAGTATTTATTTCTCTCGAAATTAAAATTTGGAGAGAGAAATGTTGATATCTAATAATATCTATGTAAGTTAAAATACTAGCGATACGATATGCCACTGATATTTAATAATTATTTTGCAACTTAGTTCAAATACTAGCAAAATATGACTGAACGCGTCTCGCTGAAAATTATGTGATATTATATTTGTTGTAGTAAATTAGGATTACTCACACTGTTGGCAATAAGCCTGAAGTGATGGATGGCAACTCCTGACTCAAATGTATTCATCGGCCGTTCAACATTACCCTGATAATTCCCACGCAAGTTGGAACATCACGATTCAATATGAATTCATAAAAATGCTGCCACTGTTTAGCAAACATTTTGACACTCATACACGACAACACAAATTGTGCAGACGATGATATAAAATACATTTCCCCAGTTATGTGTTTTTGGCGTGTGTATAAAATCATGGAACTATCTGTGTTACGTCTATAGCTATCGTAGTCATGTGAATGTGTATAAGTCCATTTCACAAAAACCTATCTAATTACGGAAGCAGATGCACCAAGTGATCGAGGGCAGTATTGATCCACATCCTACACAAGATTACTGGCAATACAATGTTTGTACTCAACTGTATTATGAACCTAATTGGTTAGTGACTCAAATACCAATTTAAAAATAGTATGCTGTATATAAATATAACTAACAATAGTAATGAATTAATGCCATAATAAAAATAATAATTAATTTCTGACAATATTCCTATTATGAAATATTAAAACATTAGACTGTAAATACATATGAACTATTTTTGTTGTAATACAACAGTTTTCTAATTGCTGACATAAACAAAATATACATTTATCTCAACATATTATTATTTTTCTATTTATCTAAATATCACAGAAATCTTTGGAGTGGATTCTCAAATGTGATTTATTTTCCAAACCGGTGCACTCAAATCTAAATCTAAAACAAAAACCCAGAAAGCAGGGAACCTTGTCTCAGACCTAGTTAACTCTGTGTCTTGACAAATGGGCCCAAATGAATAATGGCTGCATATTAATTGACATAGAATACTCCATTTAGGATGCTCCACTACAACAACGTCCATAATTAGCCAGGCCAGTAAACCAGGTGAAAAGTGACAAGTAAGAGCCCCATTAGCAAACGTTGTCTTTTTTTTTTACCCAGTAAAAGAACGTGTAGACAGGAGACTTGTGCCTTTGTCCCTTGTAAATGAATTTATCTGATAGGACGTCTTTTTTCTCCAGCTTTAATTACACTCACATGGAGAAAAGTTCATTAAAGGCGTATTAATTCATTCGGGGTGGTGATCGAGACGAGAGAGTTTCGTTTCAACGGAAGTCGTAAATACACCGTCGTTGAGTGGCGTTCTGAAACAATGGCAATCAGCGATGCCAATATATTAGTGACTACACACACATGAAATACATAGCTTATGATTAACGTCACATATAATGTGATGTTTTTTTATGACCGATGTCAGAGGTTGTATGGATCAACATCGAAATTAATGTATTATCACAGAAAGCACATTTAACGGAAATTAAAGTTTCCTGAATAATTCCCTATACATATATGTCTAAAACAAGGACATAGCAGTTCAATCATTTGTTTGACATCCCTCACATCCTTACACAACTCATAGACAAAAAGTAAACAATAATAATATAATGTATTCAATTCATCTGAATGTTTAGTTAAGTAACAGTATTGCTTTCAAAATGAAGTATATAGAAATGCTGTTACCTTCAAATAATTAAATATACACTTTTGAACCCTCTCTCTACCAGCGGCAATCATAGATGCCCTCTACCGCAGTGCTTATGATTAAACCAGACAGTAATTAACTTTATCAGGCCACACCACTAAAAAAAAAAGAAATCGCACATGTAAAATTCATGGACACGTGCGTTAGTTTTGGAAGAAATTTGAAACCACACATAAAGATTAATTAATTTCACATGCATATAACCCTGGTGGTGGGTTGGTAGGCAATAGCTTGCACAACATGGCACAACATGGCACAACCAGGGTTGTGTAGTGATGCATGACAGACAGTCATGTTTCAGAGCACCCAGGAGAGTTCAGGAGTACTCAATCTGCCGGGTTAAGCCAGAAGTGATGATTTAATCAAATGGCGTATGTTAACCGTACAAGATCCATTATAATTCTTGGCTGGGCACAAAATATATAACTAGCTCTATAACTCAGAATAATGTAGACCTCTAATGCAGATTTAACCCACAACAGTGTCAAAAGAACAAACGTTGATGCAAAAACAATAGAATAAGAACACAACTTTTATGTAAAATTTGTCCCATATGTATTACTTGCTCATAGTGTAGAACTCACCTAACCCACAATATGGAATTCACCGATAATGTACTATTCACCCATAATATATAACTCGCACCTAATTTAAAACATGGAATTTACCCCTATATAATAATGTAAAATCCAGCTCTGTGATGTAGAACAAGAAATAGCTGATTAACACAGAATTTCTTTTAAACCAGAACAATCCCATAACTCAGAGCTGGCCCATTGCACAGAACACCCTTCAATACATCAATATTTCACAGAATCCCCTTCCAATACATCAATATTTCACAGAACACCCTTTAATACATCTATACTTGTAGTTGCATCTATATCGTGTGACGTGATGAACAAGTTTGATTTGGACATGGGCATCAGCTGTCTTTGATCCATTATTCACTGTGTGTTTCCCTCTAAGCTTTGGATACCACCCAGATGACACATATTGCTAATTGTGTTGATATTAACACCCGGGAGATGTTGTTGCAGCCAGGTTGTGCAGCACGCAGTCACTGCCGATGTTACAAGTGTTCTGATGTTCTCTGATGTTCCGTCTGAGGACCTCAATTATCAGTTACATTATCAGTTACATAATAATTGCTGAAGCACTGGGATGAGACTATTGGTATTTAACGTGTTTATGATACTTTATTACAGTGCTTGGGATAACTGTGATGTGGGTAACCATAGTTGTGTGGGTAACAATAGTTGTTTGATTTGCCATGGTTGTATGGGTAACTGTAGTTGTATGGGTAACATCGACTGTTTGGGTAGCCATGCTTGTTTGGGAAACCTTGAGTATTTGGGTAACCATCACTGAAGGGTAACTGTAGTTGTATGGGTAACATTGACCATTTGGGTAGCCATGCTTGTTTGGGTAACCGTGGGTATTTGGGTAACCATGACTGAATGGGTAACCGTGTTTGTGAACTGTAGCAGTGATGGTATAGAGGATTCATTAATCAACAGTGGACATTGACAAGTATTTTCTTTGAAGCTCGTCTTTGCTCCAAAAATATATTTCTTACAGATATCGCAGACAATCCCATTACGTAAACAAGACAGTCATTGCTATCAAGACTGATTAAAGATTAAAAAATACATGTTATGGAAAAGATTTAGTCCTCACAATGGGGTATCCCCAAATTGAGTCGTGGGTGCAAATTAGTTTGAGGCTTAGCGAGCCAGGACAATGAGTGGAGCAGAGTTATTGCTGATTTGTCTAATATGCTTCTTGCTCCTTGACGCAGGGGACAAAGGCGGACTGCGGACCAATTGTAAAATTGTCATTGTCATCAACAGCTGACGGAACAATGGGAGAGCCTCAGATGAAAGAAGGACCTCCGACACCAGAGAGAAGGCATCTGTCGGGCAGGGGAGCTAACTCAGCAGGAGAAAAACTACGAGCCGTGGAGGGAACAAGGGGATTTATTACAAGAATTTAGAAGAACAAATTCTAAAATTTCTTTTATGATCCTAAAGGGGGGAGATATCCACTCCAAAATGGATTTTTTTTAGAAATGTTTGTTTGAAGGAGGACAAGTGGAAACTCATGTAGACATATGAGGACATTGTAAATCATCTTTCAAAATCTACGTTTCCCCAGCTCCGGCACAAGTTTAACGGTTCTCTCGACATCTTTCCTGTATGTAAAACCATATCTGGCACAGAAACTCTTATTTGTTTGCTTTGAACATTCAAGAAAAAAAAGTACACTCAATTTGCCAGATATTCCAAAGTACAAGCAGTTTTATGACAATTCATTTTCTTTTAACATTACACTTTTGTAAAATTGTGTAAACATTGAATAATAATGATCAGCTTGACAGAAAGTAACATTAATTTGTACTCTGCTTTCTGACATGTATAAGGTCCAAATGTTAATGAAAAGCAATTTATACCATTTCTAACTAGAATCAGACATTCCATCTATATACAACAAAGCATTTTAACAACAGACGGACAGGTAAGTTTCAGTGGCCTATCTCAGGTGACTGGTCAGTTGGTCAGTTCACTTGTGGCCAGGTGTTGTTAGAATGGACACTGTCCAGTCACAATGGTCAGCAAGTGTCACAGACATCGGTCAACAAAGCCGAACCGGTCAGTGTTTGATCTGGAGCAGTTTCCCCAACGTCACCACCTCACCACATGCTATCTGTGGCAAAGTGGAGCCAGAGTGGAGAAGACAAAGTGGAGAAGACAAAGTTGTGTCCTTAAGAATGTCCATGTTTCAAACATGAAGTCAAGATGAACTTTCATGTAGAGGAATTGAGTTTCTCATCTCTGGGGAACACTTAAATAAGATATGATTAACATAATGTATTATCTAAAGAATGCTAAACAGAAAGTAATTCTCTCTGAAATGGGTTGATGTAAGTGTGGATTTCAAGCCCAGGGGGTTCATTGCTCTCAACAGTTGTAGCTATGATTGATTGTAAGTATGGACCCACTCAGAGTGTAAGTCAATTGCATGAAACACTTTCATCGCTACAATACTTGAGAACATGGTTAGCTACAACTATTGTAGCGATAAAAGTAGGTGGGTTTTTTCCAGCCACACTTACATTTGTAGAGGGTTCTTAAATTTGATGTACAATCAATTGTAGCTACAGCTGTTCTGTGCAACAGGCCCCAGTACACTTAAGTATGGGATTCAAGTCCAGTAATGCAAGTATGGATCATAACAAAGTGCACAATCCTTAGAACAGAGTGATTATGCAATAGGCATGCACACCATATTTAGATCATGCCATAAAATGCCACAAAACTTCCACAGACAAAATTTCAATATTATCCACTTAGGAAATGAACGACATGCGGAAACATATGAAAAAACAATCAGTCAAATCAAGTTATCCTTCACAAACTATCTGTTCTTAAAACCGCCATAGTGGCCAATCTGATGAGTACTCTCAGGCATCCATTTGTCTCAGAAATGAGTGATTGAGACAAATGTCGGATATACAGAGACTTAAAGAGTCCGAGTCTTGTAATGCCGACACAGACAATCGGGCTACTCAGCTCTCCAACACTGATGGCCTGCTCCCGTGTATAAACACAGCCTTTTGAAGTTAATTGTCAAAGTGCATCTCAGACACAAAGTCTACAAATATAATGATTACCGTTTTGTTGAATTGATCAACGACTAACTTCCATTATTTTAGTCCCGGATACTCTTGAATTTACATTTGACTTGGGTAAATTCACAAGGTTTATTTTTTACTCCAGCTTTAAGAGATTTTTCGGAAATTGAAATTGTTATGAATAATCAAAATATGGAATAGTTTTCATAAACTGCAATCTGACACATGCAATGTAAAGTGTGGAGTATGCAAAATGTTAATAAGTTGTAGGTCTGGGAATAGTATCTCCTGTTACTGGCGACAGTCATGGTTCAACTAAATATGACTTTTGACAGTAACGACTTTGACTTATGACACAGTAACAACTTTGACTTATGCCACAGTAACCATTTTGACTTCTGACATAGTAACAACTTTGACTTATGACACAGTAACTACTTTAACATGACACAATAATGACTCAAGTCTCATGACACAGCCTCCCTAGGGCACCTCCTGTTGCCTAAACAGTAAGAAGGTTAATAGATAAACAAGCCAGCCTCCACCCAACACCTACCATCAACCTCCAAATTACGGGATGAATTACGGCACATTACTCATCTTGTTAGTCTTGCCATGTCTAAATAGAAGACAGCTTTCCTCTGCGAAGCTAAAATCTTGATGGCAATTTTAAAGCGTAAATTCTTCCACATTGTCGGTGCACCTTTAATTCAACACCTTAAGCAAAAACACCTGGCGCTATCTAAAAGGTTGAAAAGTTAAACAAAGTCTGGCCTGGTGGAGGTGGTAGAGGCATCTTAAGCCAAATCTCCAACCCTGAAACATGTCTTAAGAGGGCACGCCGCCTCTTGCAAAGAAGATTGGAGGACAGGAGTAAAAGTGTGATGCTAAATCCATCCAGGCTATCGTCAAATATTGATATAACCCTCGGCAGCCATCAAGACAGTTGCCGCGTTCCCGGGTCTGATCCACGG
>JAULBP010101977.1:0-10815 GCA_032355345.1 Lepetodrilus pustulosus
AGTATAAAAAAAAAATAAAAATGACTAAATCTATTTCATTGAATAGATTTTGACAACAAATTCATCTCGGAAAACATATTTCATCGGTTGGTTGTTAGTACAAGGTTTTTTTCTAAATGTGTGCCAAGGGTACCACATGAAGTGAGATAAGAATAGAACTAAGTACCTCTCGGGTGTGAGGATATATCAGCAGGGACGCTGTAAGTATTGCTAGTGGGGAAGAATGTCTTTGAGTGCAGGAGACAGATAGGTGGGTGAGAAAGTGCATTTGATGGGGGAAGGCCATTGGATGGTAAATGGACGTTTAGTAGTTGAGCAGTCGTCTATGGGTGAAATATTCCAACAGTGACATAAAGGATTAAATAAATAAATAAAAGTCGAGCAGCTGAATTCTCAGCCTGACATTTTTAATAGATGGTATAAAATTTACGGTAACCAATAACCATACCAAAAAAAAAGAAACTGTTAAAGTTTCTTGAAAAAATAAAATCTAAGTCGGCATTGTCAATTTTAATTCCTGAAGCATCTACATAACTTACTCTTGACATTTCTATGTTTGGATAATATGTCACCATCAATGTTCTTTATCGCGGATTTTCTCTTATTTTCCAGTCTACAAACTTTGCAAATCCAATGTACGATGTGTACAACACAAGTGAGAGTATGCAGATGTTGTTGAATCAGGAAGTTCCACATGACAATGAGGAGAACCAGTTGTTGGAAGACGGCACGAATGTGCGCTACTTTGGTGCAAGTGACACATCGACAACTAAAGTATCCAAAGCGTGAGATTCACATGGATCGAGAGAGTGCAAGTGTGAGAGTGTGTGTAAATATTAAAAAAACATTGGCTGGTCTGTTTTCGTGGAAAGTACAAAATCCCTGTGTTACAATCAAGGAATGACTTGTCAAAGTGCTCAGGAATATTTATTCTGTGGACAAAGAATGATGAATGTGTGACCTTTGTGTGACCTTCACATGAAATACAAATGGTTAATAAGGTCAAGGTCGCTGATGCCTGACCTTGGAGAATGTGATATTAAGCTGCAGTGAACCACATTGGGAGTAATAGGAGACTGTGATCATAAAACACTGAATATATTGGTTGTGATGAAGCTGCTGTGGATCAAAGGTCAAGGTCACATTCTTGACCCTCAAAAGGTCAAAGTACAGATACTGCTATGGTTGATTGTTCCTGACATTGAACCACATGACTGTGGTTTGTTTTACATGGACTCTTTCTCTATTTATGAAACCAGCTATTAATCTTTGAGAATATCGATAGATCTGTAGTTGTTTGGATCATTTAAACAGTACAAAGTATTTTTGTAACTTTTATATGTATATATGCATGTATACATGTTGAGACTTGAAATAGTCTTCGTTACAACTCGAAAATCAAAAAACCTTTCAGAATGCATATTTTTAATATGTCTTCCCAAAGCATGTTGCACAGAACACGTAGTTTGTAAAAGTTTATTTTGCAGATTTTATAAGACATGCTCTGTAAACACACAGTACTGTATCTGTTCTAACAGCTGACATAGTTTTATTCCTGCAAGACACTGCAAGTAGATGTGATCCAGTCCTCAAGGTCTTATTTCCTGTCACTATACTGTGATGGTCTTGGCTACACACGTGAAGTCTGTTGTACTGCGATGGTCGTGAAGTTAACGGGACGAAATCCTCGCCTATTCCATGCATTGTCTGGTAGACAATCTCAAACATTTTCCTCTCAGGTGTACCAAATTAATACACACTAATTTTAAGTGAAAACTGAAACTTTTTAATTTAAATAGCAGGTGGCAACAAGTTTTATCAGTGATCATGAAATTGCCATGTAAACATAGGATTTTTGATTATTATTTTTTTTAATCCAATAGTTTATATACATTCCTAATGAATTGAATATATGGTTCTACTGCCGTTAAATGGATATAAATTTATATATATATAGTTGCACTGTCTGTATCATGGACTTCTTAACTGTATAAAGGTCCTGAAAGCTTTAATCTTGTGTTGTAATTTGATATTTTATGCTTGCCACATTTTAATGTCAAATTTTGATATATAGTCTATATATGAAACATAAAAGTGCTCCTTTGATACATTACGGTATGTACAAATCGAAAATCATGTGTAAAATATTTTTGGTTATATCCTGATGTATATTTTTATCCTTGCCATTGCTGTGTGTATATACACACACACCCAAAATGGCCAAGGGAATTATTAATTAATTATACGCTTGTTAGTATTTAGCAATAGAGAAGTATACATTTCTGCAAATTTTATTTTATTTTTAAGTTATTTTTTATTTTTAAGCTTCCTGATCGTGATTTTATTGCTTGATTACAAAAGGGGCTTATCTTGTATGATTATGCTAGTATAATGTTGAATTAGGTAATGCCGTCTTATGTATACAAAAGTTATGTTTGTGGTAGGATAAATACAAAGCAATTCTGTAACGATTCCTTTCTTGATCTATCTAGGTGTGTTCAGAGGAACACATAGTTGTAAATGGTCAAGTGTTGAAGCATATCATATACATTTGTGTTGTATCTTGTTTTTGTTGCATATTATGTATAGAAATTTATGTAAATATTGTATTTGTACATAAAGCATTCACGCATTGCAGCGCAGATGGCTCAACAGGTATTTAGCTGGGGCGAGATTTTATTAGCAGTTAATAGCATAACTCTTGTCGGAGATCATATTCTGTACGTGGTTTCTTCTCTTGTTGATTAGTTTTTCTTTCTCAAATCTTTTTCTCTGACTGGGCGTACTTTTGCACGCCATCTTCCTACCACAATTAATATGTCAGGCTAAATTTTAATCAGAACGTGCATATTGTGTTACCAGGCATCAATTCTATGAAGTAAAATATGTGAAAATGGTATTATTTCAAATTATGGAATAGGGGGTATATTTAGTCATTAAATGAGGTTTTGCTTCGTGGCTATGCCAATGGTGATGATTAGATTTGTACTAGTTTAGTATTGTCGCGTATGGGTGAAAGATTCTCATTACGACGTAAAACAATAACTCACTCACTCGCTCATTACTAGCTTACTTGCCTCACGTCAATTCCTGATTATTAAATTACTCCTAATTAATTTGTGCTTATTTTCGGTTTTCATAATTGTAAGTTTATTATAATATAAAAAAGACAATAACTCGCGAGTTACAATGGATTACAGATTGTCTTTCCCCGAGTTAGATTAACTTCACAAGTACTGAGTAGGTTATAGAAACGTATTGTAATCATTGTAATGTCTTATATTAATCAAAAGTGCATATTTCTTTACTACCAAACTTCACCCCACCACCCCCACCCCATCTTATCCAATTCTGAGCTGTGGGAATTTCTAAACTTGGCACGGGTTTGTTAGTGCATAGTGCTTCATATCATGAAATTAAGCAGCTGGAACTGTTGGTTAACAAAAGTAAAACAAATACAAATTGGAACGTAATTAATGTATTGTGAATTAATTGCATGTTAAATGACAGTTGTGTAAATCAAGATTCTTTCATATGTTGTAAATATGGATATGTCAGAGTGATGTAAACATGTGCAGATCATCTTCAACTTACATTGTCATTAATGTCATAATGATATCCATTGTCGTTGATGATATCCATTGTCGTTGATGATATCCATTGTCATTGATGATATGTCATTGATGATATCCATTGTCGTTGATGATATCCATTGTCGTTGATGATATCCATTGTCATTGATGATATCCATTGATATCCATTGTCATTAATGATATGCATTGTCATTGATGATATCCCTTGTCATTGATGATATCCATTGTCGTTAATCATTGTCATTGATGATATCCATTGTCATTTAATGTCGTCATCCACACATTGTTGAAATTACCTAAGGCATTACTTGCTGACAATGTAACCCACGTAATTCATGTTTTTACATTTATTGCTAGACACATTCCATCCTTCATTTTATATTTTGTTGTACATTATTATTTAATATGTCCAGGTTATTTTCAAGCTACGTTTAATACTTGCATACTGTATTCCTGTCAACTGAATGAAAGAAAGCTTGTTCTTACGTTTTAACAAGAGTTAGTTTTTAAGATTTGTAGGTTTGCACCAGTAACTTCAATGAATCAAATATATTTTTATATGTTTAAGTAATATCATGAAATATTACGGTATTTTTTTGTTATTTTATTTTGATAAAAAAAAGAAGAGAGGATAAGAAGTTGGCAAAAGTAATGTTATAAGTTAGCAATTAATCAAATATATTTTTATATGTTTGAACACGAGTATTCTGAAGTTTATGGGGTCTGTTTTCCCTTCAAAATATTAAGAAATAACTATCTACCTTAATTACCCTCATCGTCATGTACATGTCTCCTTTAATTAAGTTCCCAGAAATTTTTAATATATATCATCTCGTAATGCTGATTTCCAGTTGATTTTGCTCACTGTTGTGCATAATAACAAATTCTAAATATACTTGTACATTGATAAAGGTTTTGTAAATTATGTCGTAATACAAAGCAAACAATATACCCAATTGTATATCCTGTATTCCTTTAAACGACTAAATCCCTATTGAGAAATGGCATGCTAGTAAAATGTAGATGACAAGAAACTCTTTCATATTTAAAACTGATATATGGTAATATATCAGGCCCGTCCTTCACGAATTGGTCGTACTGTAGTCCTGGCCTAAATTAGGGCATACCATACGTGCCATGCTTTTCCTATAATAGCAGCAAGTGACGTATGCCTTGGATTTACACCAGGGTCCTGTTGCACGACACTCTTGTAGGTTACAACTATTGTAAGGTCAATGATTTTGATTGTGGTGGAAGCCCAGGTACAACTATTGTAGCACTACAAGAGTGTCGCGCAACAGGCCCCAGGACTAGCTGTACGAACGACCCTTTCATGAACCGCAGGCCTGAAGCTTCCTTGATGCTGTTGTTTCCATGTCTGTCCGTGAACTAGAGGTCATTTTGTCCATTCATGTTCCAAGTACCAGTATTTACGATTCAGAGACGTGCTCTCAATGTTATGCAAGAAATGTATACTGTCAAAGATCTTCCTTTATATCAGCAATGGTGATTAAACCAGTGATATACTGTACACCCTGTCATCTTTGTTTTTACTGCAGCTTCCTTGCTTCTACTCTCATCTTGGAATATATTAGTAATACAGTGACCCTCGATATAAAACATGGTCTGATGCGACCGCAGATTCGGATACAACGCGAGGTCAGACGTGGATCCCATATTTATTTTCGTTATTTCCCTGTAATATCATATAAGGCGGGTATTATAATTTGGGGGAGGGGGAGGGGGAGGGGGAGGAGAGAGAGAAATGTCATGGTCCCCAACTTCAGCATTATATCAAGGGAACACTGTACATGCATACTTAAAAATTAAGTTTCCAGTAAGGATTTTGTATATACCCAGTAGACCTCGCACATAACATACTCATTGGGACTGGCTATTTATGTCTGTTATATGTGAAGTCCATTATACGCAAATCCTGTAATTAGCGTTAGATGGGAGATTCAGGCGTTGTAGGCGAGTGTCTGGTTTATGCGAGGTCTCCTGTATTAATTTAGCTTTGTTATTCAAAAATTGAAGAATGTCCAAACATCAACAGGCTCCAGGTAGGCCTATTCTTGGAGAAATTTCAGACATACTTGGAACAAAACAGCACCACATTCCTCATGCCGAGATCCAAATCTTGCCCACAAGGCATCTGCTGGACCCTAATTAATTTTGTTGAGTATAGATCATGTATACTACCGAGAGCAATGGCTGAACATTCACAGATATTCAAGGTTTTTTCCAGCATATTTGAAAGATCTCACCTCAAGGTTATTGAAACTCTTGCTAATGTGATAAGAAAACAAACAAAGACATAAGTACACCAATGTATATTTACTGTCAACTTGTTCCTTTACAAATTTGAAAACAAAAAAAGTAATAATAATCTTTAAAAAAAATCATTTCAACATCTTTTGAAAGATTTATGGACAGGTTCTTCAATATTGACTTGAAATGATAGTACTACTAAAATTTGATTACATCAATCCTTTCAATAATTAATAGTTGTTAATAATAAAGGGTTGTGTAGACAATCATGTGTCTACACATAAATACTTTGTAGATGAATAATTAATTACCAGTGGTTATACAGGTTCAATAATTATAATCAATGAAATTACTTTAGGGACAGTAGCCTTTTCCGAAAAGATTTATTGCTGGAATCTTGCACAATGATAGATACATTTGTGATGCCGGTCTATGTGGTTTACAGATCTACAGATCTAGATCAGCTTCTGCAAACAGCCTCACACAACTGAAACAACCTGTCCATAAAAAGTACAAGGGTATAATAAAATTCTGGCAAAATAGTACTGTAACATCAGTTTCTATAAATATGGAATTCCACCCAGACAAATTGCAGTTGCATTATTCATCTCCATAGCCAAATGTATATTCAGATGGAAGCGTAAATTAATGTACACATGCTAATTATGAATGACCAAAATAACTTGAAAAGGAAAAACTATTGGATACTGCAATTACCTTAATAATTTGAACAGGAAAAACTAATTAAACTTTTAGCTGTTATATTTATTAGCAAAATATGAAAATTGAAATGAATCAATGTTTGTGTAATTATGGACAACCAAATCATAATATAAAATATGGTTATAAAATAAATGATAAATAAATTAATGATATAAAAATAAAATGTATGTTATATTAATATTTTTAGGGTCGAAAAATTTATATTTTCCACGATTATTTTAGGTGTTTGATCTAAATAAAAAAAAAAGGTCTTTGAATCATCAAGGTAATTACAGTAGACATGTATATAGTTTCTTATTTGGGATTTCAAAGAATTTTACTTCATTTTAATTATACCCTTACTTGTGAAAGAAGACATCAAGCTGAACTAGTAATAGTAATAATAATAGTTGTCATGGTAACCAACGAAGCACTTGTTACATATGTAGTTACATAACCAAGCTTGTTACAGAAAGACCAACACAGCAACATAAGTGAACAAGTAATTTCTGTCTTTAAAAAGTCATTCAAGCCGTCGAAGGCCTCGTCATATAACAAACTGTACAAGGAATTTATCATCCCCATATCTAATACATAAATGCAATAATTAAATAATACTTGTGATCCACCAAAAAAAAATTCATTCATTCAGAGCTTCGGAAATCCAGTCAACCCAACAATATGGAATATTCAATTAGCTATACAAGCTAGATATTCTCTTTGATACGAGAGAATTCAATATCACACAGGATTTCCACAACCGAGTGCGACTACGAGTCTCTGGGTCTCGGGACGTAACACAGATATGTCACGGTGTCCGCTGACAGGGGTTAAACACGACACCTTCAGGCTCAATCGTTCTCGTACACAGCGTGCATATCTTCTTCAGCAAACATTCCGAGGAGATCGTTGTCTCCTCGTCGTCGTCAGGGTAATGCATACTTCATTGTAAATACGTACAATTGCAACGTAATCTTGGTGGCGAGTCCATCATCGACTCGATAAAGACGGATAAAAAAAAGAGTATGTATAATAACATTCTTCTCATTAACATATACCACAGTGTCCATAACTCATACATTCAACATCTTTCATAACCAAAACCAAAATGAATCTTCGTCTATAATAGCACTTCAAAATTTGACATTGTATTGATGCATATAAGAACAAAAAATGAAAATATACATAGAAATCGTATGACCACATCCATCCTGGTTTTCTTCCAGATGAATTGCATTCCGTATATAAATGATGGTGGAATGCAAGTCTCCCGTGAACAAGGATAGATAAAACAATGAATAATAACTTGCACAAAAGTATCAGAGCTAAAGACTACTCTAGTAATGTTAGAAAACAAATCGCCATATGCAATATACTTCCAAACTCGAAAGTAATAAAATTAGTTTGGAAATAGCAATGGAGAAAATATTGCACGTTATATTTGGGTCTCCAAGATGTTTTCTCTTGGTTTTTCAACTTGAAGGTATTCAATGTGGAATCTATTGATGAGTATGCAGGTATAGTGATGCTGTTTACTGAATGTGGTATTTGTCTACTCTATGTGTTGTCTACAGAAATATTTTTCAGTATATTGGGTCTACCAAATGTGTCTTCCACTGAATGTGTTGTCTATGTTATGTGTCATCTGCAGAATAGTGTAATAGTGTGTCTACTGAATGTGTTGTCTACTGCATGGGTTTTCTACAGAAAGTGTTTGCAGTATATTGGGTCTACCAAATGTGTCTTCTACTGAATGTGTTGTCTATGTTATGTGTCATCTGGAGAATAGTGTAATAGTGTGTCTACTGAATGTGTTGTCTACTGAATGTGTTGTCTACTGGTTGTCTATCAAATTTGTTGTCTATGTGTTGTCTACAGAAATATTTTTCAGTATATTGGGTCTACCAAATGTGTCTTCTACTGAATATGTCGTCTATGTTATGTGTCATCTGCAGAATAGTGTAATAGTGTGTCTACTGAATGTGTTGTCTACTGAATATGTTGTCTATGTGTTGTCTACAGAAAGTTTTGTCTATCAAACATGTCATCTACTGAATGTATTTTCTACCGAATGTGTTGTCTATGTGTTGTCTACAGAAAGTTTTGTCTATCAAATATGTCATCTACTGAATGTATTATCTACCGAATGTGTTGTCTACCAAACAGATTTTAACATGGTGTCAACCGAATGTATTGGCTACCGAATGTGTTTTCTACTGAATACCTGTAATTTACTATCAGTTGAGGAATTTGCTGAATAATATCAATGAAAGAGGTGATCTCTTGGCCATGTTAGTGAAACAAAAATAGTTTCCTCTGCCGGTTTGTGGTTTACCAGTTTACCAACTTATTATTTATCATGTCGGGAATTCAATTATATATGAAAATATTTATCATCATTGGGATATGAAGAATATGTAACTGGCTATTTATTAAAACCATTTGTTTAGTGCATGTATTTTCAGAATGTATCTGACCCACCATGGCGTAAATTACTTAAACTACCTGTAGTGGACGTTGTGCACATATACCTGTAATATTGTGGATGAACCCAGCCAGCACATCGCAACATATGATATCGAGACGATGTCGATATGATGTAGATACGATGTTGATACAATGTCGAATTGACATTGAACATCGTATAAACATTGAAACAACATCAGCGACTTTATGATTTAAAACCAATATATTTTCGACATCGTACTGACATCATATCCCGCGATGTGCCAGCCGGGAACAGTTTCATCATCAACAAAGCAATGAACATTATAACACTAGCCTTATTCCTTATTCAAAAACAAATATGGGTGCAATGATATATATCTAATATTATCACAAGATACTGCTTATTATATTACATGTATTACAAACCTTCACAAAATATAAGAATAACAGAGGACGATCGGGATTGAAAGGTAAAAACAAAATCAAATTCCATATTCCATGCTATGTCAGTGATATATTGGATGTAAAAGAAATACTTCAATTACTGCCACAACTTCTGATATAAATTATCACAAAATACTACAGTAAAGCATGATTCTGATTTCTTGTGTGTTTACATAAGGTGTAGTGACCTATACTTAGGCCTTTAATATATAGTAAGTTGGTTCACAGATCCTCCGACACATATTCTGGAAAATCCCCCGACCCAAAAACATATGGACGTTTTCAATTATCTTTTTCCACCAATAAAATGAATAATTTCTTCTTTTTTTTAACACATTTATTTGACTATGCCAAATATTAAGATATTACTAATTGTGTTTTATACATGGGTCATTAATAGGTCTCCACTTTTGATTTAATTGTACTTATGCAAAAGTACCAGCATCAAGTGATTGTTGGTTTTGTTGTTGTTTTTTTGCTTTTTCCCCTCCTTTCACTTCAGATTTAGACTGATTTATTTCTTCTGTGAATCAACTTATTAAAAATAAAAGGCCTTAACGTCAAATGTTTACCATTGTCTAGATCACCTGAATCTACTTATATCATAACTGCTAGGATTCAACACAGCAACATCAAAGGAACTGTCGCTGCATTTAGTAACGGCAAACCATCAAGAAATCTCGTGGACAGTGGTAAGCAAGCCTCTAAGCCGAGCCTTCAATATTAGCAAAGCGAGTGCCACGAATGCTCCGCCCATTCAGAGTCGTTGAATGAATCTCAGATCTCAAATATGCGGGAGAGATTCTCATACGCATGATTTCTAAATCTGTCTACGACTTCATTATCAAACACAATCAGACAACATAATGGTATGTCCCCACGTCAAAATTCAGACATAGAGAAATCATGTAAGCAAGATAACAGGCACAGGGTGTGTTCCGAACGTTTCCATAGCTTGTCATACTGTATCCATTGACAGCCAGTATCCATGATCACAATTCATCCGTGCAAATCTCTTGTCTGAAAAATATAAAATATAATCGTAAGTGTATGCTAATGTCAATAAACATAAAATGTGCAAAAAATTATTTGTCATGAAAATATGCAAAATTTAGTTCTCAAAGAGGGAGGGTGTTAGAATGCTTGGACTTCGGAGCCAAAGGTCCCGAGTTCAAATCCCACCCCAGGGTGCTGGCATCAATGTTCGCAGAAGTTACATTTCTGACGTCATATTGATAGGATGCACTGTCTGTAGAGTGGCACTACAGTTATCATCCTTAGTCTGTCAGTACCAGCCAGTGCTCGCAGGTTTACTGCAACATTCAGCACTACGGATGTTGCAGGTTTCCTCCTGCCC
>JAULBP010101988.1:0-10813 GCA_032355345.1 Lepetodrilus pustulosus
ATAGTTCGTGAGCCAGGAGGGTTTTTCAATGGCCGTCAACCGAAATCTCCTTTTTGAGGTATCAACTTGTAGACCACTACGAGCTAATTGTGGTGCATATTCCCACATTTTATGGGTTCAGGAATTTGATTTTCAAAATCGCCGCCATTAAATGTCGTCTTTCTTCACTTCTCAGCTTACCAGATTTTATATAGGATCCACTATGCGCCCACGCCCCACCCCAGAACCTCCAAAAATGGGACAATGTAATTCAGGGGACTCTTCTCATTGATAATTTACATGCTACTAAGAAACAAGTTGGGTTTCACTATGCATTCCCGTCGTTGTTCAATGGCCACCACTTTTGACATTTCAGCTTCTATTACCTCAGGCTTAATCATGATGCCTATGCCCACACTTCGTGAACCATTGACTCCAAAGATGTAGGTATCAAAATTAAGAAATCAAAATTAAGCTTATAAGAGTTTCACAGGTAGAGATATGTGAATGTGCAATACTTTACTCTTTGCAGCCATGTGATGTTTAATGGCGATCATTTTGAAAAATCAAAACGGCTTCATACATTATGTGAACCATTCTATGTATAACTATTCCTACTGAATTCCTAGACCCATAAAATGTTGGTATAGACCACATCTATAAGCTTGTAGGGGTCTTGCAATCTGATATGTCAAAAGACAATTTCGGGCGGCGGCCATTGGAAAATGACGGACATGCATAGCGCAACCCACGTTTTTACTTGGTAACATGCGAGTTATCAATGAGGTGGGGTCCCCATTAACAAAAGTATGGTACTCTTGGAGAGTCTGGGGGTGGGTGCACGGTCGACCCTCCTGGCTCATGGACTATTATCACGAAATGCATAGTTTATATGAATATTACGGTAACATATCAATAATTTCTGCATCAACTGATCTATGAATGCATTCTAAGAAAATCTCGTTGTACCACTTTGAATTCGTAGAAAATGTAGCGGTACCACTTTGAGTTAAGTCCTTTTGCATTAAATGAAAAAGTGCAACCCAATCTTTTTCCGATATTTATGATTGTTTTAGACTCGTTCTTAGGTATAAACGAACAGTGACGTCCGCAATCTCGGTGTCAATTTGTATTTTTCACGTCAAAAGCATCTGCAAGCGCTCTTATTATCATACACGAAACATCAGCTTAATCAGGAAGTATATAGACAAGCAGACGGCAGCTACATTCATTCAAGCACACGTAACATCCTACCTAGACTACTGTAACGCTTAGTTATATGGACTACCCGACAATCTGATTGACATGGTCAGAATGCTGCTGCCAGAGTAGTGACCTTGAAGAAGAAGTTCGATCACATGACCCCAGTTCTCAGGGAGCTTCAATGGCTGCCAGTACGAGTACGTCAACGTATCCAATTCAAAATTATTGTATTTGGTTTTCAAGTGCATATACGATGTCACACCGGTGTGCTTGAGTGAACAAATACAAAATTACTCCTAATTCAAATTAATTCAAATCAACTCAGAAAATGTGTCCCATTAAAGCTCTGCTTAAGACTCGACTGTTCAATGCTGCTTTAAGCGGGTCGGGTTCAAATGAAATTTGCCTATGTCTAATTTCAATAACATCCCGCAAATTTCAAAACACCATATACTAGTAGTACCTATCTCCTAAATGAACAATGGTAACGATACTCAAAAGCGCTTTTGAGCAGTTTTAAACTGGATTTAGGGGCTGTATTATATTATTATTATTACAAATACAAAGTGCATCCTCTTGACATACATTAAAAACGGGTCCAGGTCAAAAGCCCCTTAGGTCAAAAGTCTCTCAGGTCAAAAGCCCCTTAGGTAAACAAAACCTCAGGTCAAAAGCCCCCATTTTGTGAAAGATGAACAAAAAGACATTTTCCTAGTTACGATATTTATTCAGTAAGACCTTTTAGATCGCAAGATACAGTGATACAGTTTCAGTGAATATAATAAATAAAAACAGTGATACAGTTTCAGTGAATATATAAAAACAGTGCGGATAGTTCTCTGAACGTGTAGATCTGTTGTCACTGAGCCTTTGCATGTCTGAGAGCTTCTGTTGGTACATTCCTTGTGTATGGTGTTCTTGTTCAGTGTTTTTTTGTGTGTACATAACCATCATGACATAGCTTACATCCACCCTTGATAACTTCCATGGCAGACTATCTAGAGTACATTATGTTCAAGTTCCTAATAATACCTAGCTATCTGTTAAATTGAGGGGCTTTTGACTGCTTTCTCATTAAGGAGGAGGGGGTTTTGACCAAGGGGCTTTTGACCTAGGGGCTTTTGACCTAAGGGACTTTTGGGTGTATCCCGGAGGTGACACCATGCCTGCAGAGCATTCTAAGAATGGGTCATCCTCGAAACACAGATGCAGTGACTACCTAACGGACAAATACCAAACCAAGCGATCGATAACTAGGAATGCATATTGAAGACTAATTTTGCAAGATTTCCCTTGTGTATCTTCGCATGGACCAAGTCCATTGCTATTTCACCAGTGTGTCTGTAAAGGCAAGAACGACATTTTTTCTCTTATATTTTTCCCTCTGTAACTTTAATCCGTAGAAGCGATATCCAACATGATGATACGTGTAAAATATAACATCCGGTATGTTTAGATTCTAGCTGAAAATCCCCAAATCCCCATTCACAACGAGAATTAAGAATCTGAAGAGGCAATACCAACATAAAGATGCATGAAGAAATATTGCATCAGGTAGATTTGCATTATCTTATGTGAAAATGCGTGCATATTTTTTTTTATATCTGGTATAAATTTCTATTCTGGCTGAAAATCCCTTTCCACATGTACAATGTGAATAATGAATTAGAGAAAACAATTATAGCAACACAAAGATCGATACATGTAAAAGTGTCGCATCAAGTAGATTTTGATTATAGCTGAAGTTTCCCCCAACCACTGTCATCATGAATAAATAATTCTGATAAAACTAATTAAAATGTGCTACAATACCCAAACATTCCTATCAGTGTGTGGAAATTGTCAGTGTGTTTACAAGAACACTTTGATAAGCTTCCTTTAGGAATTTATCACAATTTTACACACAGCAACTCTGGACAGCTATACAATAACATTATCATGTTGGTGTGACACTGATTCCTACACTAACAGTGCATTGTTACTGTATTAAGTAGTCCCTTAAGCAAAACGCCGACGCTATAAATGTTGATACGGACATGTCCTATTAAAAGTAGATAAAACGGCTCGCGGTTTGCTCTTGTGTTAATGACTTCATAGTATCCAATATAGTCGGCACTCTTTCGTAAATGACTGTGTCGCATTTCAGGGTAAAATCAATAAACTATTGGTGGCCTTGTGTGAAGACACCACCCAGGGAATATCCGAACACCTCATAAAGACAGCGTATTGCACGCTGACATGATTGGCTACAGTAATAGAAGCTCTTGGTTTATGTTCCAATGCCATGCTTGGGAGATGTGGCACATTCATTAGCAAGGTGATATCGTCGAGACATTTGGACCGTATTCGTTTCGGGAACTCAAGCCGAGTTGAGCGCTACTTGTACATGCGCATTAGCACCAAAAAAATGGTTTATTAAAACAACCGAGAACGTCACGTGAGCGTTGCTGACCAATCAAAATTGAATTTACTGCAGTCGACGCGAATTCAAAACAAATACGGCCTTGAAAAATGACGCAATGGAACCAGTCCAGGAACTAAGGATGGAAGAATCTTATCGCATATTAATGACTTGTACGGTAAAGGTTGTTTTTAATTGAATTATTTATTTATTTATTGTTATTACTACTAATTAGTTTCTATTTAGCGAGTTTTTATCAAATGTATTGTTCAGATGTCACGGAATAGACTGTACACGGACTACGACAGACGTGGGCATGTGTAACATGAAATACATGTTAAAATATATCCATTAACTACACGAAATCAAAGAAGTGAATGAACTAGCAGATATAAGGTCCAGGGTATCGTTTCATGAAGCTCCCTTATCTACTACGGTACAATAAGCACTCTCGTAGCGATCCCTAATGCATAGCGCTCGTGCACCAACGAGAGCGCTATGGTATCTTAGTGGACAAGAGAGATTCGAGAAACGCTACCTTGATCAATCCAGATATAAGATGTATACGTGAATGCAAACATTGCTTATACCCCTCTTCCGGTCTCGTTGCCATGGTTACTTTTGTTCTAAGTGTAGGTGTATATCCGGATACACCTACACATTCTCAGAGAAAATTTAGGTAATATCATAAATGAACCTACACTTTTTCAAAGCATTAATTCTTTCATTTCGGAGAACGTGTAGGAATATCGGAAATACAAGTATATTTTCTCTTCATCGAGTTGTACATACTTGTATTTCATGTATCCTGAAATTAATGAAATACATGTGCCCGAACCTGGAATCGAACATAATCTTGATTCGATAGTCAATACCACGGGACCAAATAGCTGACTGATGATAAGACCATTCGTTTATCTAGTTATGACTGATTTAAGAAAGTCACGTGGCTATGATGGAGGGAGGAAGGAAGGAAGGAAAGAAGAAGAAGAATATAACACAATTTCTTCCAACAAAACCACGTGAAGCACGAACTAATTGTTCATCCCAAAGCATTAGCATCTGATGAGGGTTCCCATAGGTGATCTGGCGGGTCGATGATCTAGTACAACTTATACTATGTTATACGTATATTTTCTCAGAAATTACTTAGATTTTACATTTAAATGGTATGCCATGTAGTACTAGACCGGAAGAAGCGTATAAGACAGTTACACTCACACTTCCTCGGTGTATCGGTTAATATCTCAACAGTTATTGTCGTGATGGCTCGTCGGCTACCGCCTCGGAGGCCCCACGACCAAAATTGTAGGGATATTTTCTGATACACCTCTGAAAGTGTGGATTCAACTCTTACATAGAACCGATTGTGCTTGGAATGATGCAAACTAGGTGGTTACAAATTATATTTTAGTTTGTAGACTGGATGGTTGATAAGTTACACAACAAACTGCAGTCTTATAACAATCACTGTATGTATTATTACACGATCGACGGTTCTGCCTTTCAGAAAGCAGCAAACGGACCATTGCACATTATTAAAAACGAACAAGAAATCTTTGCGGATATTTAGAAACATGAATGAAACAAGACAAACTAATTAATGACACAGTCGTGTACTAGTATCTCATTAATGTATTTTCTGACAGGCTTGCTGATGCGTTTGAAGATTGAACCACAGAACCTAATTTGACAAGCATGTTTTTCAACTTCACAATTCCAAGTCGTTCAAAATGCATGAGCTGCAATTCTTTGGACTAATGTATTCGTAGAAAAAGCAATATTTTTGTATTCATGTGAAAAACGTGATTATCAAAATACAGATAGCTAAATATTATTATATGAACTCGTAATTTTCAAACCTTTTGAATAAATCAGACATTCTGTGTGAAAATAATATAGTTCTACTCATTGCGAAAACAACACATGTCCAAATACACATTAAGGTTGACGACGTTGAAATGTACTTGAATTTCACCTCTGGCGAATGAAAAATACATTTTGATTTTTGCAAACTGCAGACGGTGAGTCCGGAGTAGATTATTACGTGTCACCTGTGATTGCTTTGTATTTGTTTCAGGGCGTTCTCGTGAAGAAACATCTCGGCATCACGCCAACAATTTAAGTGGGGTCGTTATGAGCATGATTTGTTCACCATGCCCGTGAGGACAATTACAATCTGTTGCCGAGCAACTGGTCACGTTATACGTATCGGTATGTCACCTTAAGGGTATCGTTTCACAAAGCTGTAGTATCCACTACGAGACCATAACGCTCTCCTAGCAATCTCTTATACATAACGATCGTGTACATACGAGAGCAGTATGCTCTCTCAGTGGATAAGAGAGCTTCTTGAAATAATGCTACGGGCTCTTCTGTACCAAACAGCGTCTCGAGAGCAAAATTAACTCCAAATTCAAAAATGTTGTAGTCTTTGGAGTCGAGATTTCCTCCTTAAAGTTACCAGGCTACGTACAGAAGAACAGGCATGACACACCTTCCTAGAGTTCTCGTAACCACAAATAGATCACAGCCGTCTCGTAAATGAGCGAGACAGATAGATGCGACAGCACTAAGCTCTCTTATTTGATACGAGAGCATTACTAATGTGTACCAAGGTCAGTAAATATTCACATATCTCAGAGGTGTATTTGGACATGGGTTTCATAGACAAACGTGTGAAGGAAAAGTAGCTGTGCTCATTAAATGCAACATAGAACCGAAATTGATCGTTGGGTAGCGTCGTTTTAAATCTATTTACCTTCCGATCAATACACAATGTATTGTCAATAATTGTTTTGTTGGGGACAGAATAAAAAATGTTTGCTGATGGATTTGTATCCCTTACAGCCAAATTTTCGAGGTTTAGTGGCACACTTGGCATATATGTTTAAGTGGACAGTGATAGCGTGGCACAATAGCATCACTATGTACACCCGATATTTCAGAGGACATTATTTGCATAATCACCGCCACAGAACCTAATTATTTACCACTCTGAATTTCAGTTATATGTTCACTCGTCTCCATCGTACATCCTCTGGTAAGGTATTTACAGCTTCGTGATACAATGTGAGATACTTCTACGTAGGTATGTTATTACATAATATGTATAATTAGATTGAAATATGTTAACGTTCATTGCTCAAGAATTCTACGTAACTTATTTAGCAATCCTGATAATTCTTTACATGCATATATCGTGTACTAGTATATACTAATAGAAATTAAAATGTTCAATTAAAAATAATATAATACATGCGACTGTAATCCATGTAGTTATCAATGGGGATATGTTATAAGAAGATACCGGTAGATGGTATATCTCAATAGCCTTAAATAGAAACGAATGTTTATACAACCTTTTACTAAAATCTCTCTCTCTCTCTCTCTCTCTCTCTCTCTCTCTCTCTCTCTCTCCCTCTCTCCCTCTCTCTCTCACACACACACACACACACACCAATTGCATGTGTACTTAGATCAATTATTTATCGAACGCCTACTTTCAATATTTACACTGTACTTCCTACATATTTTTTTAATGAGGCAACATGTGCAATGGAGTGCAAACGAATATCATATACATCAGATTCTATTCACCTTCATGTATTACTTTCTTGCATCGTTCTTCGTGGAATACATGTAACCATATAATATTGGTGCATATCACTTGTCTAATCCTATAACTATTCTCTAAGCAAGCCAACACAACATCGATAACCATTTACGCAGGGTTTGTTGCTTTCTCTTGGCAATATTCTGTATGGCCATTGCATGCCATTGTCCAACAGCGATTGCCCGAGAGCAAGTTCAGAAAGTTTGGCAATCGCTTGTACGTATATTGATCCATATACATCAGTCCACAGCAACACCTCGCATGCTTCTTGTGTTTTCACATAATCAGGAACGATCCAAAATCCGCCATGTCACCGAGTGAGTGCTTCCTAACGTCGGAACACTCATATTTATGACCTTGAACGTGGATGCAATAAGCATGTACCCTGCTGTGTTTCTGGTCCCCTTTGGGTACAATACAGTGGAGTTATTGATCATTCAGCTGGCTCTTCCGTGGGTATAATTGCTTCAAGTCCCTCTAGACTCCATTAATGGGGATGATTGTATTACTATATTGAGACACTATTCTAAATGACAGCAAAAAAACCGTGTTCTGAACGGAGTGCCATTTACTATGACTACAAGTATCAACGTCTACGGGAAATAAGCAATTGACATAAAAACACGTAATATTCAAAGGAGACACTCATTGTCAACAATGGTATTATATGGTTGAAGCCAGTCTTATACAACCCAGGAATTCCAGTACTATGCGTATGCATACCTTGTATATGAATAACTATACCATTACCAGAAAGTGGTTGATTGTTATTGACTCAGCCATGCATTAGGGCGATGTGTTCGTGCCTGGAGGCGAATAGTACCATGGACGTCACCCTGGGGCCAGACTTAATATGCATCAGTACTCTCAAATGTATCGCTTGAGTGTATACGGTTATTGTTTACTTACTATATAAGGTTCATAGGTTAATACACAGAAGTTACCAGAAAAATAAATGTATACATTTTAGATATAATTTACATGTAGAATTGTTCTACTATTTTCTATTTTAACGTAAAAACCTGCCATTAACCCTCTACCTTATAGAACCAACGAGATGCTATATACAGAGTATTAAGCAGGGTCGATTCACCAGGGATAGGTTTAAGTTAGGACATTATTTTCTCAAATTCAAAATCATTTCATTCATTCATATATTTAATTTGGAGATACTAGAATATAGAAGTAAGGAGAAATATAAACAGACTTTACCATAGTATTACATTATACTGACCTCGTCCACAGGAACATCGGTTCTAATTTGAAATCCTTCATCAAGGTCCTTCTGAACATAGTACTTTCCGTAGGGACCATCCAGAGCCTTGATTGGTTTGGGCAAAGCTTTCGACAGGATCCGCACGTGCCATCCCACGTAGCGCGTGAACGTCCTGGGCACGTGGGAGATGTCGGTGTAGTAGAGCTTGAACATGAGGTACTTCCCGCTAGTGTCCGCCTCCAGCATCCAAGCCTGCTTGTCCTTGTCGTAGAGGTGAGCCCTGGCGCGGTTCTTGTTGAGAGCGTGCACCGTGACCTCGCTGACAGACACCACGGAGATCATCTCGACCCTGACTCTCAGGTTTGACTTCCCTGAAGCCAGACGCACCATCGAGGTGCCCACTGTGAAAGGTTCTCCTATCCCGGAGGCGTCAAGAACCTGGTCGAGCTCCCTGGAATCGAAGGCGGCCTCTTCGCCCAAGATGACTCTGTATGTGACGTTGCACAGGTGGTCAAAACTGGTGTGTCGCTGAAGTTGCACTGCGATGCTCCCGTCGGCTTCTGCGGAGCTTGTGTCCGGGAAGAGAGAAACACTCCAGTCGAATAATCCGAACGAGAAATAAGTGGACTCCATTCTGTCGCCGTATCCGTGTCTGGACTGGTGGTTCTCTTTGGGGATTCTCATGAAACACTCAAACAGACATACCACGTTCCGCATCTCCAGCTCAATCATGATGTCCCCTGTCTCTTGCATAAACTTCCTTTGCAGCAGGTCCTCAATTTCAATGAATATCTTTCGTCCGTATATATGTTTCTCTTGTGTGAAGTTACAACTTTTCTCGATGAAGTGTTCGTTCTTGGAGAAATGGTCTCTGTTAAGAAGCGTTACCGTGAAGTCAAGTCTGCATCGCATTCCTTGAGATGCGGACTGAAGCTTCAAGAACACACCTATATGACGGTCGGTCCGTACAAAACTTACACTCCATTTCTGAAATCCGTACACGAAGTCTTTGGCATAGCAATCTGGAGTGAACTCTCTGACAATCCTCCCTGGCACCACGAACGTGAATACCTGGGCATTCAGCCGGTCGTTGAGTTTCACAAACCTAGACAATTTGGCCATTGATATCTTCAGGTTTCTCCCAAATTTACAATAATGTCTTCACACATATACTCCAGTTACACAATCACACGGCAATTCTTCACAGACAATCACAGCTTCAAAAGTAAATCAACGAATTGAAAAGCCAAGTCGAGAACCAAATGTCTAAATAATTAAATCACATCACACTCACACTTGTTTGTTCATCGCTGAAGTTACGCAAAGACTTGGTGTTCCCATCCATTGGGGTATTTTAATCAACATCCAGATTAATTAGCGGGTGCAGCTCCGAAGACCAGAAACACTCCCAACACAACAGCGTATTTCCGAATGGACAAATAATTCACCGCAACACGCGCAGCACCTTCCTAGACTAATGCTATCATAGAGCCATCGAGCGATACAACTCCAGCAAACCTATCGGACGAGCATTGAAGTTCATTCTGCCGCTGCTACCGTTCTGAATAGCAGTGACGTCTCGTATTCCTGCTGCTGGCCCGAGCCACACGGCGTACCCATTGAGACACGGAGAGCGGGCAGCAAGTCACCAGCGTCACGTTTTACCTACAGACTACACACACGGCACGCCTGGATCCAGTGGAAGGAATCGTCCAGGGATGAGTCTCATCCACGGCAAGCATCGATCTCGTCGTAGCGTCTGTTTCACCGTGCTTTGTTACAGCAAGTAAATTGCGGGTTGCATACCTTCAGTGAGGTAACAGATTGATCATATAATCACGGCGATTGGGCGGCGTTGTACATGGTAATGTTGGCTTAGTTCACCAGGGTATTAGACATTTCCAGACTCACCTATTGTTCGGAATTGCTTTTTTTTCTTGGTGACAATTACACTTTCTGCGTCTCGTTTCTTGGGAAATAAAGAAATTGCCCCTGGGTTTAGGTTAGCAAGACGTATATGGCTGAGTATGTACTTGGTTGAAGAACAAGATTAAATATTTCGAATACTCCCACAACTGACGGAACCAAAAGCACGCGTATTTCCATTACCACTCGTGTATTAAGAAAATTGTGTCGATAATCCTAACTTTCAGTGGGTGGTTCCTGTATTTATCAACACTTCGTTTCTCCTACTATGATTTTCAATTGTACTCAAATTAAAATTTCATCTTGCGACTGCGTTCAGGGAAATCACTTCTCACCATCAGCGGCGAATGGGTTAAGTTTTCTGCTTATCTATGACGACATCTGCATTATAAGTGTGTATTTTCTTTTAACTTCAATAAATACATAACGAGCGTGAATATTGTAGTTTCAAGACAAGAAACTAGTCATTTAA
>JAULBP010101999.1:0-10812 GCA_032355345.1 Lepetodrilus pustulosus
TACAAAGTTGTTGTGACCTTGAATTATTGCGCGCTGTGATTCGGTTCTAAATCAGAGATGTTTCAATCGCCAATAGATGGTGTCTGATTTCGTGGGCGTGGCACTTTTTGACCAATCGCTGCAGGGTATTCATACAAGTCATGTTAGAATAAACGTTTTCGTCAATTAACTTTGGACATACATTGTCTAATCGAATAATTTAAATGGTTATAAAATATGATTAATGACAATCATTCACACTCCACACTGTGATTCTTCAATGAAAATAAAACAAACTATTGACAGTTTCCATCGACTCTTGTCCAATTCAATATATCTTACGAACTTTACAATATATGGATTAAATGTCTAAACTAGTATCCCCGTATACGTGATTTATCTTCACGACTTGTTAATTACATGGCATCTATCAGTGAAATCATTGAGATTGTTCGCTGTTGTGGAACAAATAAGGCATGCATTGTCATTTCCCGTCACTATACCTGACTCTCCTGCATTCATGTTGTTTGTGTAGCGCCATCATCCCGTGGACGGAGTGGAATGGGCACGGTTTAAATACGCATTATTATTATTATTAGTATTAGTATTATTATTAGTAGTAGTAGTATTATTATATACTTCGTCGCCTATGGGCGAGATATTCCCGCTGCAACGTAAAGCAATAATTCAATCATATTATTATTATTGCTATTTTTATTATTATTATTATTATTTTATTATTATTATTATTATTATTATTATCATTATCATCATCCTCATTATCATTATAGTGAATGACATGTGGAAATCATCTTCGCTTATTTCCAGGTGACTAACCTATCTAATACCTGCCAGAAAATCCTCATGGTAATTCACTTTGTAATTAATATCCGGAATATGAATTTACAAACGTAGGCTATATTTTTTTTAAAATTATTTTTAGTTGGAGACTTTATCGTCAGTATGGTAAACATAAAGAACATTGAGACAAAACATTCGTGTGCATACTAGTTTATGTAACTTCCTATCAAGCAAACTAAGGTGGGTGTCCTGGTTGGAACACCTCGGGTGTTCTGGTGGCTGGTGTTCAACTAGCAGGAACTCCCAAAGACAGACACTAACTTATCTGAGAAAAACTCTGAAATGTCCCGGGATGACCCGGCGGTCTGTGCGAACATTTGCCAGACGCCATTACAACAAGCGTTAGCTGTGAAATGATACACACTGAAGTTTTCGAAAAGAAAACATCAGTCGAGATAGCAGCGGCATTCAATGATACATTATCCATGTAAAAATGAACCTTCTGAGATAACGCAGATAATATGCGAGGGTTTCGCGCTCGGCGATCACATGTGCCTATAGGGTGATACATTGTTCGGAACACCTGGACACGCGAAGTTCTCCGAATGCATTTTTAGCATCTACACACGAGACACCTTAATTACGAACTGCGGGTAATTGAAGAGGGTTCGTATTTTTTATAGACCGACTTTAGTCCGCAATGGGTGGTTCCTAATGAAATAGAATGCATGTGCGCGCTACAGATATATCGCAAAGCTGTAGTCTGCCAGGACAACTGGGTCCCCAACCAACAACAATTTGGCGAAGGAGCATTCATTTAATCGTAGACTTTTAAAACTACGTACACCCCAGCTCGTCTGAATCACCTTTAGATAATTCAATTCTATAAACGCCACTTTTGAGGATGTTTTGACGTCAATGAGTGACAACGTTCATAGCATGCAATCAACTAAACCTACTTAAGCATTTCTTAGTTACCGTGTAGAAATGTGTGAATTAAGAATAATGAATTATTTAACTGTTGCAATTTAAGAATGTTCTTTTACCTATTAACCGAAATATTTCTATGTCTGAATAGGTTATGCTGAATAGAAAAATGCTACCCCTCGCTAGCACTTTAACTATGTTCACTAATATTCCAGGGGCGGTATCCTATAAACAGCTAGGTTCATACAATTGACTTAAGTCTGCAAAACACTAACTTTACAACATTTTTACACTACGTTTTCTGCATTTGGTTTAATCAGTAATTTTAGATTTAGTTTCTATTAGTTTGGCTAACCCAAATACAGAAATCCTAGTCACAATATGTTGAACACTAAGACTATTTTTCTGACTTAAGTTAAATAATACACTAAGCTGTTAATAGGGTACGACTCCAGGTAATGTAATTCACTATTGAAGTACTAATATAATACATATTGGAACGTGTATGAAAACTGAACCAATGTAACACGATATTTTAGAGATCATAACATTCACCAAGAGGTCATTATCATCAATTGGGAGTGTAAGTCTCGTTTGTTTTTAGTTCCGGTGACAGGTGAAAGAAGTCTTGCTCGTGACGGTTTTTCTTTTTTGTGACATCACAATGAATGTTTGCGCATTTAGATTTTTGAACAGTTTATGTCACCGGATCTCATGTCTATACTCCTGAATCAAGTCCACTTCACAAGTAAGTATATGAGTAAAACAATCTTGAAAGCTGCTAATAAATCCTAATAGTCCACGACCAAAGCATTACGACTCCAATACGAGTTGATTATGTACCAATATCGCAGACGGACGCCAAAGGAGCATGGTATTTAATGGCAGGTGGATGAAGCATTACCTAATTGATTGACGCCGGGTTGAGTTAACTCCCGGCGTCGGTGATCAAAACGTAATCCCTGCCAAACTTAACGTTGTGTGGATGGTCTATAGAGTATTTCCCACCTGCTGTACCACCTTTGCCCATCTGCGCACCAATCTACGATCAAATACATAGATCAAGAAATAAAATTTATATTTCTTTTTCTAAATTACCTTCTCTGGGGAAACATCCAAATATGACAGTCTGTTAGTTTGTAACTATAGTTCATCTGCGCATCAAAGTACTATTGTATCATTTAGGGCAACGGAAATACTGCTGAATTGGCTTGTACGTCTTGACACTATATGACAAGATGATGTTCTAGGTAATAGTGTAAGTTCATTTGATCAAAACTGGCATACTGATTCCATCCTAGCACCAATTCTGTGGACAAATTTGCCCCTGCAGTACCCAAGTAAGCTCAGAATACTGTGATTGACTGGCCAGTGATTGGTTATAAATGTTAATTTGACAAGATATACATCTAACACTTCAAATGACAAATAAATCCAGTCTTATTGCCAGCAGTGCTAATTTGTGACATTTGTAAGGCTCCGAGTCGAATGAACTTTTGGATGAAATAAACTGGCACATTTACTGCAAATCTACGATGGTCTGACATTACTTCCGGTCACTTCAAGGGAAGCAATGCAACACAGGATTCTTTTTCGAATAATAGTCTACTGATGAAGTGAACTTTGCAATAAGGTATGTTTGCTGGGTTTTTTAATCGCTGGTTCACTGGCAATGCTTACATATGTTAACACTGTCGCCTATGGGATTTCTAATGTCGGTCCGTAACCTATAACTCTTTATAGAAGAAAATATATATTAGCGCTCTTGAGCAGTTTGTCACTAGAAATAATGCCATTCAAGTATATTTAATTCTTGTTCTTCTCCTTCTTCTTCTTATTTTATTGGTAGTAGTAGTAGTAGTACTAGTATAGTAGTAGTTGTTGTAGTACTGTTTATTGTATTATTATTATTAATATTATTACTTTTCTTCTTATTATTATTATTATAATAATTTTGCTGATAACCCACCCTCCCATTGGACTAAGAATAGCATTAGTTATTGTCGTAGATCTTCTTTCCACACCCAATGTCTATATTATCCTTCTCACGCGTCGAACATAAACGCGCGCAACGCGTACGGGCCACGAATCTAGTTTACATCTATATATAAACACATTTGACTTACGAGGGTCTGCGAAGCTATTTACATCCAGGTTTACAGTTCCATTAACAACGTGTGTCAGGACCGCGAACTTTAACTACAAACAATACAGACCTTAATGGGACAGGTACGAGACGGGTTTGGGCACCTGTTCTTTGGTTCTGTCGTTATGTACCTGTGTGTTTATAAGCCAGAGGCGAGTTGGGGAAGTCTGACGGGCCCAGCAGATAGGAACTGGCGGAATCTTGTCTGCCTACGGTTGTAAGTCGATGATTGTATACTCCTAGAGACATAACCTCTCTAACGAGTTACATTATACACAGGACTGATCAGCCAGCGTAGGTTTAGGCCTACAATATGATGATGGCTAAGGGAAGCATCGCCGACGGTATCCATGGGCGCCCCGGGGCACGTCCTCACTGGGACCCGTCTGGTGATCTGATGACGGAATCAGCTGAACATTAAATTACCAGTATATTAACACATCGCCGGTACGAAACAACACGAGATGTACCAACTCTGATCAAACTCTAAGACAAACTATATGAATGTTGTGTTGAACGTGGAACAGGCGTGAACTGGCAATCTTGGCCCCGAGATTACGAAGCGATTTTGAGTATGATTTCATGCTCAACTCCACGTTTTGTTCACACATTTCCATAATAGATTTGAGATTAAGCATGAACTCGTTTTGTTCACAAATTTCCATAATAGATTTGAGATTGAGCATGAACTCGTTTCGTACTGTTAGAGTTTTACACTAAACTGTAGACGTCTAACGAGTTTCGTATCGTAATGTTCTGTCTACATATACATAACACTGATCAGTAAAGAAATCTATACCCAGAATTGGTCGCAGTCAATACACGACTTCTTTATACTAAAAGTACGGTCTTGTATGAATGTCCACGCATTATGAGGTAGATTTTGCACATAAACGATGGCTTAAGACAAAGTATGATGACGACGTAGTTCGTATAGTAATAGCCAATGGGTGTCATCACGGAAAACGTCTCACTAACGCCGTTTTAGAAATACAACCAATTATTTAATTTCCAAAAGCGTTTTACGCAGGGTCTTTGATATCCCAGTGTGTATCAATCGATCTCAGACACCATCAAGCCAAATTGTTTTTGAAGCCAGATTGGACTAGACGATATTGTGACTAAGCCAGAATAATGGACGACTGGTGTATAAACATAGCAGTGCGTATTGTCTAGACTGACGGGATATGATGAACGAGCTTCTCACCTACTGAGCTTTTGAAGCGAACGCAACATGAATACGATGCAATGGAAAGCCGTTACAACATCGCGTTGGCAGTGTGGTAGAACCGTTAAGCGGTTCCGTTAATCGCGATTGGGTGAAAGATTCCCGCAGCGATGTTTCAAATCCAAAATCACTCACTCTAGTAGTTCTGTTATTAACACTATAGACAGAAGCATGTATGGGCACATTGATTTAAAACAAACTTTATCAATTTGTTGAGTGTCTTGATAATGCAACAAGTAATATTGGCAGCATGTACTTGTACCTATGTATCCAGACTACGTGAACTGCACCCAAAGTTGGCATCATTAACGGACATTCAAAGTACGTTCATAATCAATTAACAGTCAGAGAAGAAATAAATATAACAATGAGATTTTACGTGCAGATCGAGAGAAAGACAGTTTGAAGCAATGCGACAAATCTAATCAAATAAACCTAGACGGCTAAGTTCGACTGTACTAGGTGTCCAGATATATCTACACCTTTTAGAAATATGTTGTTTCACAACCTATGCAGTGAACGCAGGACCATCTCTCAATACATTACGATCTCACTCTTATACTTGACTTACATTGCGTTATCACAAGTCTACATATCATCCAGCTTCAGACCGCTATGTATTACACAGCATACCGTCTACAGACGGTTACCCTTCGGTACAGTCTGTCTACAATTGTAACCATGATACCACGAGTTCAATATTAATATTTTTCTATTAAGCGTGTACTTTGAGACACATGGCACATGGTTGAACTCTAATATTTCGATGTGCTTAAGGAACTGAAGTGGCTCATCCCTTCATACCACAACCAACCTCTCCCATCCCCATTCTATAGTATGCCCTCCTTATACTAATTACCATGTACTTCGTGAGACCAACAGATCGAGCTCATGACGCTTATCAGTGGAGATGTACATTTCGACGTCGATATGAGAGTGTTAACATCCATCTTGAAGCATTACAACAACCTAACAAACCATTAATTACGTCGATAGAACAATCTGAGTTCATTGCACTAAAGTACGACCAAGAGCGACCCTCTACGTCTTATAAACGGTGTACGCCATCCGTACAATAAGGCGTCATTCGTCATCCGTACCAAAAAAACACGGCGTAAATCGTCTTTCGTTAAAAACGGAGTAAAGCCGTAAATCGTTTTCCGTACAAAACAGCGTGAGCATCGTCTTCCGTATAAAACAGCGTAAATCTAAGATAGCATTACCTGCTACAAATACGTATAGATGCGTACGCGGATAAGGTTGACAACGCAGCTTTAGAGCTACGTCATTACGAAAAGAAAGATGCGGCATGACCGTCTTAAAATCAAATATGTGAGACACCATGATCCATAATCTGTTTGAGTGATAACGTGAATATGGAGAATAAACTTCTTCACGCAGATCGGCCTGTATTTGATGAAGTGTCGTAATGTGGTGTAGCTGTAGGCTACATCAGAGCATCCTCATTGGATTTGGTATAGCAGGACATGACGTCATCTTCGACTTACGTCCGGATTACTTGTTCGCTGGGTTCGTGAAACAAGCCATTGCTGTAGAACCTAGTCTCACGTCGGCCTTGGTAAAGAACGACAACTGCTGTAGAATTGGCGTTTGTTATGACATTTCCACATCTCATAACAACCCATGTTCTTAAAGATTTCCGACAGCAGGAAATAGAATCACATAATTATGAATCCGGCGGTATATTCGCGCATTAATCTAAGTATGCCGACGAATAAACTATGTTCACAAGGCATAATTATTAAAAAAAAATTACTTTACAATGCGACGTTGTGACGTTAATGGATATTGAAAGAAACATATGTCCATCACGACGAATTCACTAATACCATCCTGACAAAGTATTTTGCACTTGATGCTATGTAGTTACGGGAATTAGCACAGCTGTTCTGTATTGAATGTGTTCTAAGTTGGTTATGCTTATTCCAGAATAGGGCAGTGACGGAGAATCGTTGAATTAAATTTGATTTGGAAATCTTCTGGATCGACCAGAATTGGAGATCGCCGTTTTCGATCGTTACAGGAAAAGGAAATTTCGCATTCAGTATGCCGCCAAGACGTCATCGCCATCGAGTACACTTCATGAGCCAGTCACTCAACCGTTGTGGCCGTTTACAGTAGAAATTGGCCATTGATTTGCTCCATGACACCCACGAGTCAATTGACCAGGTAATTGAAAACATGCGGGCCGATATCCCATGCTTAAAGTCAGATTCGGAGCGGTTTGGAGTTGGATTAAGCTATTATTTCCAAAAGTAGACTCGGGACATCTTCAACTTCCGGAGGATGAAAGGAACACCACCAGCTGGTGACGTCATCGAACCGCTCTTCGTACAAATGTTTTTTCAATTGAACCTAGATCTAGATCGACTACTCGTAATTCGGAAATTATTTCGAGTATAAAATCGTCGCATAAAGAGGGTATTTCTCTTACCATAAACCATTGTACAAAAAGGTACGAACGTTTTATGAATTCATCGCTTGTTCCTGAAAATCAAATGGAAACTATATAGGTAATCTCCCAGACCAATGTTGTGTTGTACTTTTGATGTTTATATCGTGCGTTTTGTCTAGGTTACCGAATACTTAATTTGATTGGCGAGCACCACCACTAAAAGTTCGGAATGCATGTGTTCCACTGGGTAGGTAGTATACAGTTACTTCTAAAGAGGTGTGTTCGAACTCAGAACTTGTGCACTACTGCCATGACCTTTCTTACAACACGTCATAACTCTGAGGTCATCTTAACTTCAACCTTTACCCTCTAGAGACCCCGGATTCACCGATGATCTCTTGTCATTATAAGTTGTACTCCCCTTGCAATTTGAAAGGCTACATATTTAACAGTCATAAAGAAAAAAGGAAAATGCTACCACGAAAGCCTAGTATTCCATCCATGACCCAAATTAAGCGAGCTAGTCGTACAGGTCCTAACACCTCTCGCCTCATGTTACGAGCATTACGGTACCGCATGATTATTTTCGAATCTTAACAAAAATGGCTACAATTCCTCGAAGCTCTCGTATCCACTATGAGACCATAGCGCTATCGTAAGTGCACGCACGCCATGTATAGGAGCTCGCTACGAGAGTGCTTATGGTCTCGTATTATATATGAGAGCTTCGAGAAACGATACCCTCGTCTCTAGAGGGCATATCTATCCGAGGTCTTCTTGTACGATGCGTTGCTACTCCAAAGTAACCTTACCTCCAATAGTAACCTTTTTTTGCTACGTAATTGGAGATGTGGCTACCGTAGAGTAGGGCCATGTAGTCTATCACTAAGATTGGAGTTTAGTTTGTTTGGTTACGAGGTTTCATACAGAAGATTCCGGATATATTAATGCAATTTTCGCTCACAAATTTCCAACATTGAAAGGCTCAAAGGAAAAACATGTAATACAATGCACGTGTATTGATAGTATAGACTACACAAGTAGACATGCACCGCACTGTACATACATTATAATGGTATAACTGGTTTGGGGAATTATTCTAAACCGACAGAAGTAATATATAACATAAAATAACGGTCTGAATCCTTGTTTTATGTTCGTTTTATGTAGTTCCAGACTGCCTTGCGTTTCTCCTGTAGGATACCAGTTTTATGGAGTGGAGTGGAACATACGCTGCCAGAGGTAAATGTTTATAACAGGAATCTCTATAATTAAGTATATGGATAATCTTCATAGTAGGATATACTTCTCAGAGAACAACATTTAAAAAAACCATCTGGCACGTTTGTATATTATGTTGACATGTCTTTAAAGGCATACTATCACAGATATGTATGGCTGTTTTTGACTAGTTCCTAGCTACAACTACAAAGTACATTCACTTTACGTACATTATAATCATGGTTGTACTTCCAAAAACCTTCCTATCACTGTACGGTAGGCAAAATTCAATTTCAACAAACTGTTTCGGAATTTGCTGTTAGTTCTTAGTTCTTTGTTCTTCTTTGTATTAATGCAAGGGGACATGACTCTCAAATATATCATGAATATACATCAAACTACAAAGACAAGATAATTATTAGTCCTGACTAATAATTATTATGAATTATGAAATTTATTATAAATATCAAGTGTTGGGGGTCTTAGTATACCAGTAAATAACAACTTTTGGGTGTACAAATCAAACGTAAATAGTCTCGAGACAGAAATTCATTTGGCCATTATCTAGTCCAATCAACCGTGATAGTATGCCTTTAAACAATATTTTAAAGATATTTTGTTTTGTTTTTGTTTTGTTTTTTAAATTAATTACATGTACTAAAATATATTAATAATAAACAGTCTGAACATGATAATTTCTCATTAGGTTGACCATGACAAAGAACAAGAGGTGGAGAGTGGCGCAAAGCAAGCCATGTTGGATGCCTTGGAGGCCAAATGGCAGGTAAATATCAACCGATATCAGTCGTAGTAATACAATTTAAACAACGGTTTAGAAATTGAAAAGGTCTTTAAGTTTCTAGCAACCCATTGCGTTGGAAGAGCTTATATGTTTGGTACTTTTATCATAATTATTATCACGGTTATTTTGTGGGTGATTGCATTGGAAGAACGTCTGTTTTTGGTGCTTTTATCAATATCATTATCATGGCTATAATTTGGGTAATGTAGGTCCAATGCATTGGACGAGCCTATATTCATGGTAGTTTACCGAACACTCTTATTTCAGGTGCACAGACAGGGACGTCAGGCGGATTACCCATCATCCTCCTGGTTCTCATACGGTACCTCCATGGCCGCCAACATCCTGGAAAACATCCAGGTACACATTTTTAACCTCCAACAAAGTGAACGTTTTTTTCTTTACCTCCTCTTTGAATATTCTTAGGTAGGCGAGATTGGATTTTGGTCAAATTTATTAAAAGAATACTTGTTAATGCAGGGGGAATCATGGACCCCAAAGACACTGTACCTACTGTAATATACACCTTAGCTAGTGTTTGGTTCGAGTTTCTCATTCTCATTAAATACTTGTGCAGATTTGGAACATTTTTGCAATTTTTTAAAACAATTTTTGGTTGGTAGTAAATGATAAAGCGTTACAGCAGCAGTTTTTTCTACTGTAAATAAGATTTCCCAGTTCTCATTCCCAAAGTATGTATTGCCGTATTTGTTTTGTGGTGATCCATGGATTTTGCTGTATTTTCTGTGTTGATTAATTGCGTAACTTGTCCTCCTCAGCTCCATGTGAAGGATGTCCACATCCGCTACGAAGACGAGTATCTCAACCCCGTCTGTCCCTTCGCCTGTGGCATCATGATCAAGAACCTCAGTGCCCAAAGCACAGACAGTGGCTGGGTGAGTGCCTTTAACACCTTCTACTGGCCAACTGAGGAACAAGGAGAGTGTACCTTTAAGTCCTTTGCCAAGCTTGAGGCAACCGGAGATGCACTAAAGAGTTGTGTCTGTGCCTAATCCAGCAGGGAGATTTTTGGAATAATTGAACATGTTAGCATTTATTTTGTAGCTAAATAATTCCTCTTTCTGATGTAGAAGAATTAGTTGCCTATGATTAGCCACTTTCTAACAATACGCAGTCAAACAGGGTAGGGGGTGTCGGCCATTTACAGAAAATAACTTAATTTTAGAAAAAAAAATTCTTGTGAACTTTCGTACCAATAAAACCTCCCTACTGCTTTAAAATAATTAGCCACAGGGAGACACTAACAGAGTAGGCTCCCCTTTGCAAGTGGT
>JAULBP010102010.1:0-19260 GCA_032355345.1 Lepetodrilus pustulosus
GGTTGTCGCACAGCAACTCGGACTTCCTATTTCAATGGAAATTCAGGATCTGTTTCTTGCTGGCCTTTTACCTGGCCTACTCATGCTCTTTATGCTTTCTGTTTACGGTATGTGGCAATCACGTAAACTTCATCTGATACAGACCAATGAAGAGAACATAACAATCCGTGGAGCAATATGGGAGTCGAAATGGGAGCTTCCTCTACCGCTTCTCATTCTAGGCGGCATTTATGGTGGGTTAATTACCATCCCAGAAGCTGCTGCGGTGACCGCCGCCTATGTTCTCATCGTTGAAGTACTCATTAATCGTGATATTCCGTTGCGCCAACTCCCACGCATCATGCGCGAAGCTATGGTGCTAGTCGGGGCTGTATTGATTATTCTCGCCGTATCACTAGCCTCCATGAATTATCTCATTGACGCAGAGATACCCTCCAAGATTTTTTCTTATATCGAAACCCATATAGACAGCAAATGGAAATTTTTAATGCTGCTGAATATTTTCCTGCTACTTCTCGGAACAATGCTGGATATTTTCTCGGCACTACTGATTATGGTACCCATCATATTACCCGTAGCAATCAATTATGGCGTCCATCCCGTTCATCTAGGTATTATATTCCTCGCCAATATGCAAATCGGCTATTTTACACCACCAGTAGGCATGAATTTATTCATCGCTAGTTACCGGTTCAATGAACCCGTGTTCAGACTTTATCGCGCAACTTTTCCATTTTTTATTATTTTATTACTGGCGGTACTGATTATCACCTACTGGCCCCAACTCAGCCTTGTCTTTATTGAATAGCCTTGGATAGCAATATTCCATATCCACTGGGTACTCTAAGCCCCGCAGAATTTCTACGTGATTATTGGCAGAAAAAACCGCTTTTAATTCGGCACGCCTTGCCTATAACCCAACCGCCCATTTCAGCGGAAGAATTAGCCGGATTAGCCTGTGAAGAAGACGTTAACGCTCGCATCGTTCAAGAACACCATTGCGAAGGCCCCTGGCATGCTAGCTACGGCCCGTTCAGCGAGGACGATTTTGCCGCCCTACCCGACAGCCACTGGACACTGCTGGTCAGCGACTGTGAAAAGCACCTACCGCACTTACGCTCACTAATAGAACCGTTTCATTTTATCCCTAACTGGCGAATCGATGATTTAATGATTAGCTATGCAGAGAAACTCGGTAGCGTTGGCCCACATACGGATAATTACGATGTATTTCTATTACAACTTGACGGCATCCGGGAGTGGCGCATCAGCGAAAAAGCGAACCCTGATGATATTATCGAAGGCCTGTAACTAAGAATATTAAAATCCTTTCACCCCGAACAGACATGGCGACTTGAGCCTGGCGATATGCTGTACCTACCGCCACACCTCGCTCACCATGGCATCGCGTATTGTGGCTCTTGCATGACGGCTTCCATTGGATTCCGAGCGCCCTCTTTACGTGATGTATTGCAAGCCTATTTGGAAGAACAAATTTTGCAAATCCCTGTAGACGAGCGCTATCAAGATCCCGATCTAGTACTTCAAGATAATCCCGCCGAACTCTCGACCGAAACTATCAAGAAATTCCATGCCTTCACTCAAGACCAATTGAGCCTCAATAAAAAACATTTTACAGGCTGGCTTGGCCGTTACTTGACTGAGCAGAGTGATGACCTTACCTCCGACAACATCGATGATAGCCTATCCAAACACGCATTCACTGAACAACTGTTATCAAGCAAACAAATTGAACTAAATCCTTTTGCACGCACCACTTATAGCATCAATAAGACTCAGCTTTTCTTTTTTGTGAATGGGGACTCATATGACTTGCCCATAGAGCTATTAAAGGACATTCAACTACTTTGTAACACCCAAAATATATCTATAGCTCGTTTCCCTCACTGGGATTCCCCCAACCTCAGTAACTTGCTTTATCGTCTCTATCAAACCCACGCAATCACGCTTACCAATGACTCGGCTGATAAAACAGTTACAAAGTGGAGACCTTGAATATCAAAGTACGCGGAATTGCTGGTGCTTATGTAGCCTCAACACTTTGACCTTAATTCTCACTGTCAGTATCCTTCTCGGGCGCAGGCTCTTTCTGCTCCCTATCTTTTTTTTGAACCTGACTGTCAACCGATCCCTCAGGTGACTTTTGCTCCATTTTTGAGATCTTTTTATAGACCCTTCCCGACAGACCATCAAGGACATCTGAAAAGTTCCAGGCAACATCTTGTTTTGGTTCTGCAATACGAGAAAGCGTTTCCGCATTGGCAGAACTGATAAGCGACATACCAATTGGGATACGAGAAACGATGAGTGAGTTTTGCTCTTCGGCTACACCTTGAGCCGTAATCAAATAGGTGATAAGCGCAGGTGCTACAATTCCAAGCTCGAATAATTTAAACGACTTAGTCTCATCTTCGTGCAAATACGCCACCACACCTCCAACAACGAACAATACCAAATAGCGGATAGCAAACCCAATGATATTCCCTGTCGTTAAATTTGACTCGCTATCCAATAGAGCGCCTAAATCAATTGCCAGCAAAGAGACCAAAACGGGCATCAATGCGCCCCCTCCTCCTAATAAAAAGCGCCGTTGTGGTGTCATGTCCCTGCCTCCAATATTTTATCTAAGCTTTTGCTACTCTGGCCATCATCTAAAATATGTTCTTTTCTCGTTATACGAATCAATAAACTTTACATAAAGTTTATATTTATAACTATAGTATTAAATTATCGAATGCGCTGATATTGGAGCCATCTAAAACTTAGAATAGAGACCAGCATCACTACGCCTGAATTCATACAAGCACATGAGGGCCTTTTCGTATCATCAACTCATTGTCCTCGGAAGCGCCAAATAAATCGAACGCGATAGAAATATCTTGTGAAGAAAGGCCCGATGTTCGAACCACTGCAAAATTATTCTCCTCGAAGACACAAATATTATTAAAACGAGTAATGCCGTTGCGACTGGATTCTCTGTGGCCTAGTTCACCGGATTTTTTTATGATCAACCTGAGAATACTGCCGTGATAGTTAGCATAAGTAATAGCACTGGAAGTCAGTTGAAATACTTTGGCATCTGGGTGCTTATCATTACTCAGCGTAAACGCGGCCCCGACATGTACATCACCACTTAAAAACAGCACGGGCTTTTTGTATTGAGCGGAGTGCCCAAATACGGCTGTCAGTAGTTTGTCTCGTTCAGTCCAGTTAGCTTGGTGCTCCCATTGATCCCGCACATCATCAGCGATACCAAAAAAACCGATATCCGCATGGTTTACGATAAAATTTCTATGGTGAACAATAGGAACGGGGGAGACGATAAAAACAGCCTTGGCATTCACAACTTCTTTTGAAGAGAGCCACGTTTTTACACGTTCTAATTGTGCTGTGCCGAGCACTTTGTTGGCTGATTTTCGATTGTAGTCACGATGCCCCCGCATATCCATAATATAGTAAGCACAGTGACCAACCGTATATCCGTAATCATACTGGCCTTTGGGGGTCTCAGGATTATGGGAATGTTGATACTCGTTGTAAACGGTTTCTGCAGCTTCACGCATATTTAGCGCCAGCTCCCGATTTGCTTTGGGGTCATCCCATTCCCACCAGGTATTCAGTTCTTTGGCTAACTCTTTGTGGGTATAAGAACCCCAGCCATCCATAATTTCATGATCGTCCCAAATCATGTACTGAGGAAATCTCGCAAAAAAAGACCTCACTTCCTTGTGCCCCCAATAGCCTCGGTAAATATCCCGATACCATGAGACCATAATACGAATACGCTCTTTTTTGCTGAGCTTGAGCATTTTCTTTTTTATTTTCTTTAGAAAAGCCCAGATGCTGACGTGCTTATTTCCATCCGTATAGACCTGATCGCCACAGCCAATAGCAAAACTAGCATCAGACTCCTCAAGAATCGTCTCCATTCTTTTCCATTGAGAAATATTCCGAACACCTCCTCCAGAAGGATAAGGCATATGGCAGCTATAAAAACCAAACACCAACGAATCCGAAGCATTCTTTTGTGTTCTAAAACGGTAAGCTTTACCGCTAAACTCCCATGGACTTTTTTGATTATCAACACCAAAGCAAGCGTAATAATAGGTGGTTCCTGGTTGAAGAGCATCGAAGCTAACGGTACCTGTCAAATCAGTAGAGAAGGTCAGATCAAGTTTCTTACAGCCTTGAAGGTCTTTGGAAACGGTTTGTCCGTTTTCCAGGGTTTTTAATTTTAGATTTTTGGTGCCGGTTACCGTTGGTGCTGCATCGGCCAATTGCGTAATAGGCTGGGTAGATAACACAACACAATAGGTACCTTCCTTATACACACGAAACCACAGTTTTGTTGAAGTCGTAGTGGTCTCTCCAACAATCGCAGCATTTGTCAAACGGGGGTTTGGCCAAGGCCGATCAGGCTTATCATAAAAGTCGTACTCACTCATAATCCTTTGCTCCTGTCCATGAGAAAATAAAAGCGATATCAACTGAGTATAGCCGAACTTTCCTTCAACTTTTTGCTTGTAAATTCTATGCACTTTACCGATGCATAAAAAATCAGTGAACAATATTTTATACTGCCATCAAGTAGGTTTCGGCCGATTAGAGCTATTAGGACACTCATCAGCGCATTCAGAGTCATGGAAACAGGCCGTTGGCTATCATCACCGCAGCTTGGTAGAGACGGCCATGTTTCGGATCAAGACGCTATCATGAGATCGTCTGTCTGCCCACTTGTTCGACGCGCAGGCGACTGAGGCCTTTCTTACGCTGCCGAGCAATGAATCGATCGGATGACTCAGCCCAGCATGCAGAAAGTTATCGAGTTACTGAGTCCTGACATTAAAGATACATCAAAACTAATACACTACAATTTATTGTTTGGTTCACATCTTAGTTGCAAACAGTTGTACCCAATAAGACCTATAATCCGAAGCATCAGAAAACGTCATATACGATCCAAACTCGGTAATATCAGGATTCATAATGTTTGCACAATGACCTGGGCTTCCAAGAAATCCCCCCAATGCTTCCTCGGAAAAAACAAAACCCGCCGCAAGATTCTCCCCATAGATATGCCAATCGTAACCACTGGCTAAAAGCCGGTCTCCTTCCCGTAAGCCATCAGATCCGGTGTGACCAAAAAAGTTAACGGATGCCATATCGTTGGTGTGTGCCGCGCTGGAAGCACTTAACTGGCAGTTCCACGTTACAGGGAGAGCCGCCTTATAAAATTCATCTCCGCAAGAACGAGACTGAGCACGAGCCTGATTGATCAGGTCAAGCATATGCTGCTGTTGGTCAGTTATTTCACAACTATCTCCAGCAACGCTGGTCGCTGGGTAAGTACCATTGTATATATCACTGGCTTCAGATCTACCGTTAAAGCCGGCACCAACAGTCAGTGCCAATACTGCTCCACTAACCCACACACTGTTCTTTGTTCTTATTTTCACAACGTCGCTCCTGCATTTATTATTATTTTTATAACCTGAACTTCTATCAGGTTTTACTCAGCGACAGCTCAACACTGCCAATGGCGTAAAGTTATGTGCTACACCATGAGATGCAGTGTGACCAAACTAGCGAGGGAATAGAAGAAGAGGCAAATGTTTGCCAGATAGAACACGGCTTTTACCGTATAAGGGGAAAATACTAACCGGGATTGCAGATTTTACGTGAACAAAAACACGAAGATGGGCGGCAATCTATTGCCGGATTATGCAAGGATTACGTGAGTTATCCGAATTCTGATCTCTGGATATCATAAAATGGCGGAGAGGCAGGGATTCGAACCCTGGGAACCGCAAGGTTCAACGGTTTTCAAGACCGCCGCTTTCGACCACTCAGCCACCTCTCCGCAACTACGATTTGCGCAAATCCAAGCAAAGGATATGCAACAGCTTCCGCTGCAGGCGGGATTCTACCGAGGAGATAACGTTTTTACCAGTGTTGATGGCAATCAAATTGAGCATAAAGACGAATTAGCGACTTACTCTAAAACGCTTATAGGCCAGAGAGCCATTTAATACAAAGGTAAATGCCCACCTATAGCCAATCATGCACTACAAGTAGGCATTCTCAAATGAAAAGGCACCGTACTAAACAACACTCCCAAAGGAGCTGTCAGTGCTCCCCGCAGGTGCATCGATTCCTGCAATCGGACAACCCTGAGAAATAGGCCCACCCGGAAACAGTTTGTATAACCCTTTGAGACCACCGTGATGATGGCAATACTCTTCCAATGCATCATTCAATTCGCGACGGTTGGGTACTTCGTTTTTAGTAAAATATTCCTGTAAACACATCACAATATCCCAATGATCTGGCCCCATAGTGATGCCAAAATTTTCTGCTTTTTCCTTCGCAACTGCGGTTGACCACCCATCGGGGGCGTGTGGGAAATCAGTACCTTTCCCTTGTTCTGAATCGGTGTAGAAAACTTTTTCGGCTACTGCGTTCATAATGAACTCTCCTTTAATGGTTTATCGCAATGCACATCTTGATGTGTACTAAAGCGTTAAAATATTAGCTAATAACAAAATGCTAATCGTAGGATAAAATCTACGTATACCAATATAAGGGAAGTCGCCAAGAAACTCCAGAACTCTACATTTTCTAGAGGGCATTAACGCGTGATTATTACCCTTACTGTCACTAAAAAGCAGATAAACAAGGGTAAGAAGAGAGGTTTGGTCGTTCGATATGAGCAACGAGTAACCCCATATGACTGTTTTTCGATAAACAATATAGAAGGGTCACAAGCCCCATTGCTCTCCCAGCAGTACTAGAATTCGCTTGTATAATAAAATGACTATACCGCGCTTATTCTGCCTTGCTAAGAGATTAAATGGGGCGCGTCAGCAGTTATTCGTGTGTGTTAATACCCCAGGTATTAGCGCAATTCCAATAGCTCCACTTCAAAAATCAAAGTGGCATCTGCTGGAATCACACCACCTGCACCACGTGAGCCATAAGCCAGGCCAGAAGGAATGGTAAGCTTACGCTTCCCCCCCACTTGCATACCCGCAACACCTTCATCCCAGCCTTTAATAACTTGGCCTGCGCCCAAAGAAAAATCGAAGGGCGTGTTACGATCAAGGCTAGAGTCAAATTTAGTACCGTTCTCAAGCCAACCTGTATAATGAACAACAACAGTTTGCCCTTTTTCAGCCTGTTCACCTTCGCCAATATTCAGCTCTTCAATTTTTAATCCAGAGTCAGTGGTATGTTCAGTCATGCCTATTTTTCCTAGGTAAGTATGGAGCGTAGAGACTAGCATAGCGACATAAATGAGCATAAATCACCTATGCCTTTCACACCCAAAACAACCCAAACAAAACATCACTTTGAATTCAAAACCCTTTTCAAAAAGGGATAAAACTGAGCGTGTTACACTGCGCGCCCAATGCACGGTTATACTCGTCATAAACTCATGAGTATAATGCAACCCTCTAAATCAAGGCTCGATACCCATGCCTCATACGACTCCCCAACCAACAACCTACGATGACAAGCTGCTGCGCTCGCGTGTCAAACTACTAGGGCAGATACTTGGTAAAATCATCAGAACCCACGCAGGTGAATCGGTCTATGAGGCAGTTGAAACCCTAAGAAAAGGATACATCAAACTCCACAGTCACAAAGACGAGTCGCACCGTGAAGCCCTGATGAATGCGATTGCGTGCATGGATGTAGATACGCTCGAACAAGTCATTCGCGCCTTTAGCACGTATTTTACCTTAGTGAATATTGCTGAAGAATCACTCTCCTACCAATGGCGTCAACGCATCCTAAATACTGGTGGCGCACTTTGGACAGGATCCTTTGATGAAACCTTGCGCCATTTTCACGATGCAGACGTGCAAAAAGAAGACCTGCAAAACCTACTCAACCAGCTTCAATATTCCCCCGTATTTACGGCCCATCCAACAGAAGCTCGACGGCGTACTATCATGGAAATCTTACGTCGAATTTTCCTGATTAATGAACAACTACGTGAACCGCGTTTGGGGAAGTTAGCAAGGGATAAAATTCATCGTGCTCTTGAAGCAGAAATTTTAATTCTCTGGCAAACCAATGAGGTTCGAACAGAAAAACCTGAAGTTGTCGAAGAAATTAAGAATGGGCTTTACTATTTTCGCCGCAGCTTATTCAAGGCCGTGCCCATGACATACCGATTTTTCGAGCGGGCCATTCGTAACCGATATGGAGAAAATGAATCGGGTGACCCCATTGTTAAGGTACCCAGTTTTATTCGCTTTGGCTCCTGGATTGGTGGTGATCGCGATGGCAACCCATTCGTCAAACCAGAAACCACTGTATTGGCTGCCCGCCTCCAGATGCAAGAAGTCTTATCCGAATATATCCGGCATATCCATAAACTCAGCTTAGTATTGACACATTCATCGCTCTTTTGTCAGCCCTCTTCAGCCTTTCTCGATAGCCTAGATCTGGACGCAAAACTCGCAGATCGTGTATTCCCCAACAATCCCAACCAGTATTTAACAGAACCCTACCGACGTAAATTATTAATTATTGCTTACCGCCTCGAACAGACACTGGATACCGTCCAAACTCGCCTGGATATTCCTGAACAAAATATGGAGCTTGAGGGAGGCGCGTACAATAACAGCCAAGAACTTCTAGAGGATCTTTTCCTCATTCGTGATTCATTGATATCCCACAACGATAAAATTCTCATTTGCGGCGAATTACAAGATTTGATTCGACTGGTCGAAAGTTTTGGTTTTCATTTAATGGAGCTGGATATACGTCAGGAATCGACTCTCCATACCGAAGCCGTCAGCGAGATTTTGAATACACTGGATGGTACTCACTATGCCGACATGGACGAAGCAGCTCGTATGACCTGCTTAGGTGAATACCTTATCCGTGATAATTTGCAATTACCAAGCCAGGGGTTTTCTGAGGCTACAACAGAAATCCTGGACGTTTTTAACGTCATCGCCATGCTTCAAAAAGAAGTGGGTCCACAAGTCATCGACAACTACGTTATCTCCATGACACACGCGGCCAGCCACGTTATGGAAGTCATGTTTCTCGCACACCTAGTGGGACTCACCGGCCGAAGTGAAACGGGCGTGTACTGCAACTTGCACATTTCCCCTTTGTTCGAAACCATTGAAGACCTAAAACATATTGACTCGGTCTTGCATCAATTATTGAGCCATCCCGTTTATTCAACGCTCTTAAAAGCGTCTGGAAACCAACAAGAAATTATGCTGGGTTATTCGGACTCCTGCAAAGATGGAGGCATTGTAGCCTCCAGTTGGAACCTGTATCAGGCACAAACAAAAATCATTTCCATCGCCAAAGAGTATGGCGTGGACTGTCGCATGTTTCATGGTCGTGGCGGTACCGTTGGACGTGGTGGTGGACCTACACATGAAGCCATTCTTTCCCAACCTGCTGGCACTGTACACGGACATATTAAATTTACTGAACAGGGCAGGTTCTGACTTACCGCTACAGCAATGTCGAAACAGCAGCCTATGAAATATCCATGGGGGCCACGGGTCTGCTTAAAGCAAGCCAGAATCTAGTCGATCATAGCGCAGAAGACCGGGAAGACTATCTGGCAATCATGCAAAAGCTGGCGCAATACGGTGAAGAAGCCTACCGGAAATTAACCGATCACACCGAAGGTTTTTTGGATTACTTTTATGAAATTACCCCCGTACAGGAAATTGGTCAACTCAATATTGGATCAAGACCCTCACACCGTAAATCCGCTGATCGGTCAAAATCATCTATTCGCGCTATTCCCTGGGTCTTTGGCTGGGCACAGGCACGGTATACCCTGCCCGCCTGGTACGGCATAGGCGCTGCTATCGAACGTTTTCGCAGTGAAGGGATGGAAAACTTAACCACATTGCAACAAATGTACCGCGATTGGCCGTTTTTCAAGAACTTACTCAGCAACTCCCAAATGGCACTGGCTAAAGCAGACATGGATATTGCCGAGGAGTATGTACTACTATCACCCCAACAAAAAGAATCAACCGCTATCTACCAAGATATTAAACAAGAATACCAACGCACAGTACACCAAGTCCTCAACGTAGCAGACAGTAAGGCATTGATGGAAGATACCCCGATCATTGCCCGCTCATTAAAACGACGCGAACCCTATATCAGCCCACTTAATCATATTCAAATTATTCTGATAGAACGCCACCGCGACCCAAAGCTAGATGAAACAATGCACAGTCAGTGGCTTACCCCATTGCTACGATCCATTAATGCAATCGCCGCTGGAATGCGAAATACGGGATAGCAAGTAACATACTTTATTCGTGTTAGAATATCCTTATTGATAAAGAACCGCACAGGAAGGGGCTTTGTTGTATAAATCATTTTTAAAATGAAGCCTCCTCTTCCTCCCAGCCTCAGCTACCCAATAACTTTCTGGCATCCCGGGCTGGCCTATCAGATTCATCGCTCAGCAACGGGGAAAGGCCTCTGTCGCTTGCACGTCGAACCAGAAGATCAAGGCTACCTCGATTCACTAACTCCTCGTTATACTCACACCAGTTTCTGATGCGATACTTTGCTTTTTTTAATGCCCCTCTCTCCAAATTTATTGACCAATAACCAGGTATACGGGGGCGAAGTGGACTTATGCAACAAAGCCTTTGTTACTCCTAATTCTATAGCGCCATGGGTATAAAATTAGCCTGAACACGAGGCACGCCTTATTAGCAATATCACATTACGAACACCACCTATGTCTAAAAAGTTTCCAACCCTGGCTTAAGCATCGAGGTAATTAGGTAAAATTTATGATCGATAGACGGCGTCGTACAAAAGCCCCGCATAGTAATAGAAGCGACTGGCAAAATATTCAAAAGATGCTCCCCTATATATGGGATTACCGTGGCCGCGTCATCGCAGCGCTAGCCACACTAATTATCTCCAAACTCGCAATGGTTGGGGTACCTCTGGTATTAAAACGAATCGTGGATGTTCTTGATACTGAAAATACTCAGCAGATCATCTTACCCATTGTTTTATTATTGGCTTACGGAACACTGCGGCTTGTCAATAGTGGCTTTAACGAGTTGCGCGATGTGATTTTTGCCAAGGTTCGCTACCACGCCATGCACCGGCTTTCACATGAAGTATTGGAGCACCTATATCACCTCTCACTGCGATTTCACCTGGAACGTAAAACCGGCAATATCTCCCAAGACCTGAACCGAGGCGCTCAAAGTGTTGCCTCCATTCTCAACTATCTGGTGTTTAATCTCGTGCCGACTGCCGCAGAGTTCGTACTGGTGGCTTTTATTCTATTGAGTGGATATCCGCCCGTATTCGCACTTATTACGTTTATTACGGTTTTTTTATACATTGGTTTTACACTGGCAATAACCAATTGGCGTATGCACTTTCGCCATCGCATGAATGAGTTGGAATCGGAAGCGAATGGATTGGCAATCGATGGCTTGCTGAATTACGAGACAGTGCGTTACTTCACCAATGAGCGGTTTGAATTGGAGCGTTACGACAAGACGCTAGATCAATGGGAGCATGCCGCAGTCAAAAGCCAATCTTCAATGTCGTTACTCAATTTTGGTCAAGGCGCGCTCATTGCGCTAGGCGTAACGGGCATTATGATTTTTGCGGCGCGTGGTGTGGTCGAAGGAACACTCTCACTGGGTGATTTGGTACTCATCAACACCATGATGCTACAACTATTTCTACCGTTAGGATTTCTTGGGATTATCTACCGTGCCTTACGTTACGCGCTGGCAGACATGGATAAAGTCTTCAAACTACTGGAGCAACCAGCAGAAATCCATGATAAACCCAATGCACCTAAACTCCGAGTTAAGCATGCCAATGTTCAATTTAAAAATGTGGGTTTTAGCTATGACCCTGAACGCAAGATACTGAATACTATTGATTTTACTATCCCCAGCGGCAAAAAACTCGCGGTCGTTGGCCCTTCTGGTGCGGGGAAATCGACTTTAGCCCGTCTGCTATTTCGCTTTTATGATGTCAGCCAAGGACAAATTCTTATTAATGGGCAAGATATCCGCCATGTCACGCAGAAAAGCTTACGTCAAGCTATCGGTATCGTCCCGCAAGATACCGTATTGTTTAACGACACCTTACTCAACAATATTCGTTACGCAGACACCCAGGCGAGTATGGGACAAATTACCTTAGCGGCCCAAACTGCGGATATACATGATTTTATCACTTCATTACCCAAGGGCTATGAAACTATGGTTGGTGAACGTGGTCTAAAGCTTTCAGGTGGAGAAAAACAGCGTATCGCCATTGCACGAGTGGTCTTAAAAAACCCTCGCATCATCATTTTTGATGAGGCAACATCTAGTTTGGACAGTCGCTCAGAACAAAATATACTCCAAGCACTGACTAATATTTCTGACCGGACAACAACAATGGTGATTGCCCACAGGCTCTCCACAATTATCGATGCCAATGAGATTTTGGTAATGGACAAAGGCCGAATTGTAGAACGCGGTCATCATCAGGATTTGCTATTGCAAGAAGGGCTTTATAAGCATATGTGGAACTTGCAACAGAAAGAAAAGCCCACCGCCAACCCTTGTTAAAAAATACGTTGCAGACGTTTTGGAGCCGATTCACTGTGAATGATATGATATGCTCCACTAAATTTGCATAAAGTAAAATTCTGCTGGAAATTCAAATTGAGATTGGATCGACTTACCTAACTTGGATGTTGTAATCATGACCCAAATTAAACCGCATTTGTATTTTTTTCAGGCTAGCCTACTCTGCTTGATAACGCTGCTCTCTTTCCAAGGATCCGCCGCAAATTTGAACAAGCAAAAGGACAGCGGAACGCCAACTCAGCAGGATCCACCGGCAAAATCGACTGATACCGGAGCCACTCCAGGCATTGCTATTCGAAATAGCCGATATGGCCCCGTTAAACCAGGAGACAATCTCTATCAGATTGCCCGCATTGTCAATCCAAGTGGCAGCAAGCTAACCCTTAAAGAAACCATGCAGGCCATTTTTGAGGCTAATCCCCATGCGTTTCTTGGTTCCATGGCACAAATAAAATTGGGGGCCACCTTAACGATCCCTGATTTCTCCGAAGAAATGCCTACAGAGAATGCCAAGAAAATCCAAACATCATCGCCAGTTATTGATTCCATCGCACTGCCCTCGCTAGAGACAAACTCAAACTCAAACTCGAGGGTCGATATTCCAACGTTTGTTGATAAATCTGCTGAGCAGAGAATCCAGCCAGAAACATCTCACAGCACACAAGAACCCACTGCCAAACAAGAGGAGGTGCCACCTGGACTCCCTAGTGAGGCTGATGATAACCATGAACTACCCTCAGAATTCAATGAAATTGGAGCAACTGAAGACAATGGCCAAATTGGATCATCAAAAACATCCGTCAACAAAGAGCCATCAAGCAAACCACTCAACGTTACTCCTCTGGCAGGCTCTGATGACGAGCCTGCTTCTCTCCGAGAATCCCCCTCAGAAAACTCCGTGCCAAATACTTCCAAACCAAACAGTGACGTTCCGCAACGCCAACCTTTTGGCAGAGCCACTACCAATGAGCTAGGCGACCTTCAAAGTCAACTTGCTGATGCACGTCAGGAATTGGATCGTCTCGTTAGCGAAAGGGACTCTTCAACGGCAATCAACCAAACCTCGATATCCCGCGTGGGTACTTCTTTATCTCAAAGTCCACTCTTCCAGTGGCTCCCATGGGTACTGATTGCACTTATGCTGCCCTTCATGTTGTATCTCCTCCTAAAGCGTAATCGAGAAGCTGTCCTGCCAATACCTGCTCCCAATGAGGAATACCCTGATTTTGAAACCGATGTTATCACTTCCCCCCCTCCTACAAATGAATTTGAAAGCCCAACGCTTACAGGTGAAGAAAATATCGCCAGGGCAGGAGATACTCTAGAAATTCCTACCAACCCAGAATACGAGGTTGATTCTGATCACGCGAACTTACTCGACAGCAGTGATATCAAACCCTCCGGCCTCGATACCTTACAAGCACTACGTCCAGAATTAACCACGCGCAACCCTACGCAAACGCTGGAATGCAATGAAGATAGACCCCCAAAAGCAGATGCTTCACTAGATTTAGCCCAAGAAGCAGAACTTCACCTTGCCTATGAACAATATTCTGAGGCCGAACGCAATATCAATCAATTGCTTAAATCTGACCCCAAAAACGATCGTAACCGTCTCCTACAACTCAAACTTTTTGCAGAGACCGCTCGTATCAACGAACTCAAAGTCCTTTCCGAAGAACTGCTGCAAAAGCACCCGGATGAGCAAAGCGATATACATAAACAGATCCAGAGTATTCGTGAAGCCTCACTAAGTCAGTACGGTAATATAACAACTACCCAGCAAGTGCCTACGGCTGTAGAAGATGGATCTATAGCTGCAGAGCCAGAAAAAGACGAGAAAGGGTCTGTCACTGAAGAACCTGCAGCAGAGGCCACCTATTCTGACGATATCTCTGATTACTTGTCTGACAATACGCTATCTGATATTGACGGACTGAGCGTGGATACCATGAGTATCGAGTACGAAGACTTTGCTCACGCCCTCCTAGACGACAATGCACCACTTGAGGATCTAACCGAGCAAGAAATGGATGCTATCTCTGCAGAAATGGAGCTGATGGATGAGCCGGATCAGCTTATCATAGAGCGGAATGAATTGACTTCAAACGAAAACTATACTGAACCTGGGATCCTCTCCGATACTGACCCCCATTACCACCCCACAGGTGAACGAACGCTGGAGCTATGCGTTGAAAACAAATCCTCGGAACGATTTCCGAGCGATGTCAGCCGCCCCTTTGACCTGGATGCTAAACTCCATAATACTGTTTCTGGAGACAAGTCATCAAAAGATAAGGATTCTAGTTAGCACTGCACTAGGCTCAACCATCTGGTCAGAGTCACTTGTTGCATAGCACCTGACTTGAAATACAACATTAAATTATAATCGAGGGGTAACATGAGTTTATTAGAAACTATTCTTTCTGCGCAGGGCGGAGACCTGGTAAAACGCATGGCCAGTAACAATGGCATTGATATCGAATCTGCACTGTCTGTATTAGGCAAGCTGATTCCTAGTTTGTCGCAAAACCTCAATCAAAATAGCCAAAAGCCAGAGGGTCTGGAGGCTTTAATGAAGGCAATGCAAAAAGGTAACCATACCCGCTATATTGAACGCTCTGATGACGCTTTCTCCGATTCAGCTCGTTTAGATGGGAACAATATCCTCGGCCATATTTTAGGGAGTAAAGATGTCAGCCGGAACCTGGCAGGCCAGGTAGCAACTGAGACTGGCCTCGGTACTGACCTTATTAAAAAGATGCTTCCTCAAGCAGCCGCTTTATTGATGGGAGCGCTGGGACAGCAAGGCCAATCAGGTGGCGCGTTAGGGCAATTGGCCGGGATGCTTGGTGGAGGCCAAAAACACGAAGCTAGCGGGCTACTTGGAACATTTCTGGATCGAGATAACGATGGCTCAATCATCGATGATCTGATGGCAATGGCGGCTAAACAGTTATTGCATTAAGCGCTCAACGAGTACTCCATCATTTTTGCATCGCCCAGCTAGGGTGGCTTTATGGTGACTCAACATAAAAATCACCGGACTATGCTGCTTGTCGATGTCAACCAAACTTGCTTATGAACGATATCCCTTCGACCGAACTCCAGACCGAAGCTCAGCATTTTCGCGATCAGTTTAAAACGGTGTTGCTGGCCACGAGTTCGATTGAGGGGAATCCCGATATCAGCTACTCCCCTTACGTATTGGATAACCAAGGTGATGTGTACATCTTTATCAGTGAACTCGCGCGGCACACTCAACATATACTTGCAAACCCTATAGTAAGCCTTATGTTTATCGAGCAAGAAGATGCCTCACGAAATTTATATGCAAGAAAACGTTTGACGCTTCAGGCTAAGGCCGACGAAATCAACCTAGATACCACTCATGGTATGGGCATTATGGAAGACTTCTTGGGTCGATTTGGTAAAACCATTCAGGTGTTAACGACACTACCGGACTTTCATTTGTTCCAATTAAGCATTTTATCCGGGAATTATATACGTGGCTTTGGCCAAGCCTATCTCGTCGAAGGCCCTTCGCTAGAAATAAAACACCTTCAACAAGGAAAAAACTCTTGAAACGTCTCCTAATTCTCAATGGCACCGTCATCAATGAGGGCATGATAAAAGAGACCGACATACTTATTTCTAATGGTCGGATCGAGGCCATCGGCTCTTCTCTATCACACCATAATATCGATGAAATAATCGACGCAAGTGGACTCTATATATTACCAGGCATGATCGATGATCAAGTGCATTTTCGTGAACCAGGGATGACACACAAAGCGGATATTGCAACCGAGTCAAAAGCAGCCGTAGCCGGTGGTATCACCAGTTTTATGGACATGCCCAACACAATTCCTAATACATTGACAGCCGAACGGCTCGAAGAAAAGTATCAATTGGCCGCAGGTCGATCAATGGCTAATTATGGGTTTTATTTTGGCGCATCCAATGACAACTTAGAGAACATCAAACGCCTTGATCCCCGTTCGACCTGTGGCATTAAAGTGTTCATGGGTGCTTCGACCGGTAATATGTTGGTAGACGATCCCAACACGTTGGAAAACATTTTCAAACATGCACCCACCTTGGTCGCAACTCACTGCGAAGATACTCCCACGATAGTGGCAAACGAAGAGAAAATGCGTGCACGTTACGGTGAGGATGTGCCTTTTGAACTGCACCCACAGATCCGATCAACGGAGGCCTGTGTAAAATCCTCCCGTTTGGCAATAGATCTGGCCACTCGCTTTGGTACCCGTTTACACATTCTGCATATTTCAACCAAGGAATAAGCAGAAGCATTTAAATCTGGCCCCATTACGGATAAGCAAATCACCGCCGAGGCTTGTGTCCATTTTCTACACTTCTCTTCTGAAGACTATGCACAAAAAGGGGCTTTAATTAAGTGTAACCCTGCCATCAAAACACCTTCTGATCGCGAAGCCATCATTACCGGTTTGTTGGAAGACCGATTGGATCTCATTGGTACCGATCACGCACCACATAGCCTTAAAGAAAAACAAAACTCATATTTTCAGGCTCCTTCTGGATTGCCATTGGTTCAATATGCATTACTTGCAGTCTTGGAACACTATCATGCGGGCCGATTCTCTCTCCCCTTTATTGCCCATAAAACAAGTCATGCCGTGGCTGATTGCTTCCGAATCAGCGATCGGGGTTACATCCGAGAGGGGTATTGGGCTGATTTAGTGCTAGTGGATCTAAACAACCCCACGCAGGCAGATGACCAAGCGGTACTTTCAAAATGCGCCTGGACACCCTTTAACGGTTTCCTCTTTCGCTCCAGTATCTATTCCACTATTGTTTCTGGGCAAGTGGCTTATCACCAAGGACATATTATGCACCCCACCGGTCAGCGGCTCATATTTATGTGATTCTGCTTAATCATGGCCAACGTTTTACAATGATTCGATCACCCCATGATAAAAAAATATTTCTGCTCTACAATCGAACTTTTACCTTAATTATCGTATCAATAGGTAATAGTCCTGAGTCAGTATTTTTACCTTTCATCTGAATTGCAGGTAAACGAATGTAATCTATAACGCGCTTTACTTGTATTTACGGGCTTATAGTTCTAAATTTATCTATGTTTAGTGAGTAGTGTTAAACCTTATGACCTGACACGATCCAGCTCACCATAGTAAAACCTGTGGATTTAGGAGTATATCGAAACGATGAATATTGGAAATTCAGAGAACGAAGCTGAGGCTTCCCCCCCAAATGGCGCACAAGAGCTGCTCCATGGCTTGCTAATTCACCAAGATAATTTGGGCGATATCGGCACAGATCTCGTTAATATTTTTCTTGCAGCAGGCATTGAGCCAGATTGCAGTAACGCCCCTTGTAAGCATTCCCAAGAATAATATCTCTTATAGAGAGAGTTTTGATTAGGAACTATTCGTTCCTAATCACTTCTAAATCTCGTTATATATCCAGAGAGACTACTTCAATATCATCCTGAAGTGCAGATAAATCACTGGATTTAAACAACATAGTACCCGACTGAGTGACCGCCGAACTCCCACAAGCCAAGCCCAAGCTAAGCACTTCTGCTGTCTCTTTATCTTCAGCGAGAGCCGCAATCAACCCCGCAAGCATCGCATCACCTGCACCGACAGTGCATCGCACCCTCACTTTTGGCGCAGGTGCGTGGTAACTGTTTTCCTTGTCGGTCAATACTGCACCCTCAGCTCCCATCGATACACAAACAAAATCAACGCCTGATTTTTGCAGTTTACGGGCTTCTTCGGCAACAGTTTCCACACTGGATAATGATTTACCGCCCAATATTTCCAGCTCATAGCGGTTGGGCTTTATCATAAAAGGCTTAGTCTCTAGAGCAGCACGAAGCATGCTATCGCGCGCATCTACAATCGCCCGCGCACCTTGCTGGGATAACTTATCGCACAATTTTGCATAGGTATCTTCAGGGGAGCCTTCTGGCAAGGAGCCACTCAAAACCCCAAAACCATCGCCTGCCCGCTCTAAAAAATACTCAGTAATACCTTTAAGCGCCTCGGCGTTTATGACCGGCCCCACACCCGCAACCTTGTACTCTACAGGAGGACGTCGTTGTTGAATGGTGCAATTAACACGCGTTTCTCCAGACACCTGGATGGCAACCGGATATACCTGCTCTTTTGCTAGTAGACGCTGTAATAAAACGCCGGATTCTCCCGCCAAAATGCAACACGGACTGGTTTCATGTCCTAGCCTAATCAGCGCTCGGGCAACATTAATACCATTTCCGCCTGGGTCAAAGCGGGTACTGGTAGACTGTGTTTTATCCTCAGCGACCAGTTGGCGTACCAGATAAGCCATATCAACAGCAGGATTAAGTGAAAGCGTTGCAATATTGGGGTCGCTCGACATATTCAGATACCCAGTGAGTTTTTCAAAATCAAACTGCGGCCGGTCATTCTAACCGGTTTCGATAATCCCAATAAATCCAGCACGGTAGGAGCAATATCCGATAGCCCGCGCCCGATCCCTAACTGTACCTCGGTTTTATCTGTATCGCCAATCAAAAGAAATGGAACCGGATAAACCGTATGCTGCGTATGCGCCTCTC
>JAULBP010102011.1:0-7500 GCA_032355345.1 Lepetodrilus pustulosus
TATATGTATAACTGTTATATGTTTCCTGTATGAAACTGCTTAAAGCTTATACGTTAGCTTAGGTCTTTACGACGTTTCAAACAGACGTGGTGGTTCGCGAAAGGGTCGTACTATAGTCAGAGCGTAAATCAAGGCTTATATAATAGCCCTAAAGTGTCGTTTTATAGGGCTTAACTAATGGCATATTTAATATACCAGCATTTACTATGTAGATCAAAAAGTTCGTTCTATGGTCATGGCGTAAAACATTGCCTATACTAGATCATAGATTATATGACTAGATTTACTATAACTATAAATGTCCTTCTAGAGGGCGTAAATCATGGCATATAGACTAATAGCACTAAAGGGTCGTTCTATAGTTCGGGCGTAAATCCGGGCGTAATCTTCAATTTACAGCTACGATCGTATGTCTAGGCTCCCGTTCCAGAGAAAGATCGTATCGCTACGAGAATCATATCGTCGTGTTGTTCATCATACAGGTTAACCATCTGTGATCGTATAGTTTAAAAGCATACAATCACAGATGGTTGACAGATAGTGGACAAACGAATTGCTATCTGAGACTACTTAAGTTTGATTTGTCCACTCCAAAGTTATTATTTACTGATTTACTTATTCCCCAACACTCGATAGTTACCAACATTTTCATATTTTATTTAAAAATAAGGAACGTAGCTCTTGTAATTATCTTGCATTTGGAACATCTGTTAGTTAGAATTCCTCCCAATGTGGATCGACAAAAGTGATTTGGGGGATATAAAATTGATGATAAGTATCACAAGTGAATGAAGCTTGCATATATTAATGAAATATAGTGCGACGCTCCCATTGAAACCTGTGATTGGTTACATTTGGATTACGCTGTTTAATACTGGACGGTGCGCACATTTATGAGTGTCATCTTATTGTTTTAATGACTGGCTTAATGACTTAAAAAAAATTTCGTTTCAGCTCGCGGAAGATGGACGGAATCGAAGCACAGTGTTTCCGGGCGTGGAGTCGGAACTCACATTCTCGCGAGCTCCCCGGAAACACATCACTCTTCTTCCCGGCTTTGGAGACAATGTGAGTTCTGTCAGACGTAGTCACGTGGTCATCCAATATTAATAGTACATCTTCTTTTTGTTTATTTTTGTTTATTTTTTTATATGATGGTCCATTCATGACATTTATTTTCAACGAACACCTTCAAATTACGAATTACTGATGTAATGTTTATGTTGTGTTACTGTATCATGTACCTATTCTTGTGTAAACTGGGAAGATTATGTGACATGTAATAAAAACATTATTTAAACATTTATATCGATGCAATATGACATACATTTTATGTGAATATTCCAATGTTAAAATTGTTGATGTAAATTATCTCGTATACTTTAAATATTTTTTGCTTTTAGCAAAATATATGGTTTTTTTTATGCTTTACTGAATTTACAATGTTGCACGACATGTTGATGCCCAGATTGTTAGGTGTCTTACATTTCTCTCTCTCTCTCTCTCTCTATGTATATTGAAGGGCGTCAGATGCAGGAAGATCAGCTTTGAAATTGACAAGAAGATTGTCACTCACCTCCGCGTAAGTGATATTTACCTTCGAACTATTTCCGAACTTACAATTAAAAACAAATAATAATAATTGTATTTATGTCCTGCCAAAGTCCATACACTTAGCGAATTCTCAATGCGGTAATATTGCCGCGGATTTAATTTTAATCTAAACTTTAAAATATACATTTAGTTAATTCGTTTTTAAGGAGCGACGTCTTCCTTTACTCGATATGGTATTAATGTTTAGCATACAGTTTGATCATAATTATGTTTTAACGTAAACTTTTATAGCGGAAGTTGACCAAGCGGATAGAGCGCCGTCTGGAGGATATGTTTGACCTGGAACAGGATGACTCCGAAGATGACGTCAGAAGACGAAGCAGCATCAAGGGTCAGGTGAGCATGCGCAGTCTGTGGCCATTAAATATATATAAAAAAAACCCAGGAGTTTAGAGCCGCTTTCAAGATTCTTTCACTTATATTACGGCTTGTCAGATTCGTGCAGGAGCAACCGCGCAACAATCGTGGCGCTGAATGTTGCAGTAAACCTGCGAGCACAGCCTGGTACTGACAGATGACTTGTGATGATAACTGCATTACCACGGTTCAGACAACGGGTTATGATCGCGCCAGAAATGTAACCTTCGCGAACATTGTCATTGGTGCCGAGTTGTTAGAGACTGCGGTTTGAGGATGACCGATACTACTATACGAATATAGACACGCAAATGATCCCCGTCTACAGTACGCCATTGACCACACATTCCATATGCCTTCTTAATTAACCTCATTCATACATACTTCTTGGTATCACCAAATACATATTGGGCATGTGAATGATGATCTTCTAGCGCCTTGAAAGGCAGCCTGGGTTGTATACTTCCCAGGGAGTTGAGAAGGAAAATGAAAGCACATTAATTCAATGACTGTGGTAATAATGTAGCGCTATGAGCACGCTTTCGAGCCTAGAATTTGCGCAATGTAAATAAATGTGCACATTATTTTGCTAATGTTGCTATAATATTATACTAAGACATGCATTCATTTGCAGAGTTTAGCATTGAACAAGGGCTTGTTCAACAGCTACTCGGAGGTAGGCGACAACCTGAGGTACTCGAGGCACTGCAACGAAGCGAGTGGTAGGAGGTCTTCTTTGAGACAAAGCTATGGCCCTCTGACTAACGGCCACGCAGCGGGTTCTGATCCATCTGGCAGAACCAGCCGTCAAAGTCAAGGGTCGGGCGGGAGGGTACGGACATTTTCTTCCACCACACCTCTCCCCGACATCGTCGACTCCAACCATCCGCTGACGTCGTCGGCCAAGAACAAACGCGTCTCCGTTCAGGAACCGGATGTTGAGATGAACCAAGACGACGAGCACTACCACGAAGAGGAGGATCCGGAGAAAGCCGAAGATGACGTCAGTTTCCGACGAATGCTGACGAGTCCTATTCAGACTCCGGTGGTGTATAGACCGGAAACGAGAGAAACCGTGAGGTTGAGCTTGGCGGACAGAAGGAAACTGATACTACAGGGATACGTTCATAGGCAGTGCCCGCCAGACAACAAGATCTTCAAGCTATATCTGTGTTCAGGGTTTGCGGGTAAGCTTTTTCTGTAAGGTACCTGCAGTTGATGCGTTTGTTAACCCGACCGCGAGATTAGGAAACTGTTTGAGTACGATTTGATACATGCTCAAGCTCAAATTGTATATCGCGTCCCAAAATTACGAAACTTTTCTTAGTACGATTTCATGCTCAACTCAGTTCTGTTCACAAATCGTCATATAAAATCTGAGCTTGAGCATGAAATCGTACCCAGAAAGTTTCGTAATCTCGGGGCCTAATGAACAAAAGAATTGAGCATCGCATTTGTCTTACAGTAAAATAAAAACGAGACATCTTATTTCAGTTATGTAAGTAAAGTGTATTTGACGAATAATGCATTTAATGAGGATGTGTGAACAAAATATAGAGTTGAGCAAGAACTCGTACTCAAAAATGTTTCGTAATTTCAGGGTCTGGGATATTGATAAATTAAATCATTGACTATTGGTCCGTTACATTCCTTAGGCTTTTTCAACAGAATACTAGTAGCTGTCGTAAATGAATATGGAAATCATTGAATTTCTCGAGAAACACAAAACTACAATTTCCAATATAAGAGTATTATCAGTACGCACACTTTGGACTATATCGTTGCGACCTCTTGTGACTATCCTCAGTGGAATATTATGGTTATCAAATGACGTTGGCAAATCCAAACTGATATAGAACATAAACAGTTATATAATCTCATTAAAACCATATAAATATATTAACGAAAAGAAAGACAAAAATTGACGTCATATACAAAGCAAAAAAAAAGAAGATAGGTGCATGCAGGCATCCTCTTTTTCCAGTCTCCTAACAAAATCCTAACAGGATCCTGGCAGGACACTTTCACCTCGTATGTCCTGGTTTATTTTTGAGCATCACAGATATTGATGCTTGTTTTAGACTAGTTCTTAGCTATAACTGCTACGTACATTCACTTGACATGCATACAATCATGTTTGTACTTTCAAATAGCTTTCCACCGCTGTGTGGTTCACAAATCTCCACTCCAACCCTCCGATAGACGACCCGCTTCTTTATACATCAGTCAAAGGGCAGATAACTCTCATTCATGCTCGCATTCCTTCTTAGAACACTGATACATCAAGGACAAGATAAATAGCGGAAGGTTCCCTTATTTAACATAACATATGATTTGTTTTAATACTATCGAGTGCTGGTGGTTAAGTACATGAGTAAATAACAACTTTTGGGTGGATAAATCAAGCGTTATTAATTTCAGATCGAAATTCGTTTGTCCATTATGCAGGTAAATCAACTGTGCTATTATGCCTTCAATGAAAATCAATGGTCCTTCTATACAAGTAGATGTAAATCTAGTGCATGTTGGGCAAATATTTTAGCATTGAAAGCCTCTCTAATAGCCTATATATGTGTTAAATGATAATGGGAACCATTAAACTGCAATGCCCTCTTAGGATTCATAAATAGTTGTACGATGTCACATGAAAATGACCTCTTGAAAATAGTCGGACAAAGAAACATGATACACGAAATATATGTATCCTTGCTTGATCTCATAATCTTACTTGAATTGTATTCTTAATACTTGTTACTTCAAGATAATTTGGTAAATTTCAATAAAAAAATATCATATTAAATTTGATGTATGTGCATACATATATGGATAGTCTCAATGGCACCTTTCGTATATATGTAACAGGGCCTACCAAACAATGTACTATATTGCACTCTGCCGATACTGACATATGTATACCGGTACGATTTCAATATACATGTACAAATGATTTACTTTCCCCCTCTGAGACTATGGGTAGTCTGGAGAAGACGCTACATGTTAGGCCCGTGCTGACGTGGTGTGCATACGCCGTGTTACTGGAGGCCAATGTAAATAGAAAGACTTAGGAATGTGTCTCCTACAGAATGCAAGTCGCGTACCAAACTTGAGAATAAAAGCTAACAATGCGACCTGATCATTGTCCAGACAAGCCTGAAAGGTCAGGTTACACCAGTCCAGACTTATTATCAAACCAGAGATGAATACTGAGCTCACAGGGAGGTAACGGAGAGGATATATCGTTGTCCCAATTGTCTTCGCTTTTGTAGCTTGTCACCTTGCTATCTAGGAGCGTTTGAAGATGTCGGTGGTGTTTTGTAGCAGCGTGTTAAGGTGTCTGAATGTGTGTGAAGAGACGGAGTACTTTGTGAGACATTGGAGATTGGGTGTCGTTGACGACCCTTTTAGTAGATAACATTAGCAAGCATTTTGTATACTGGACTGAGGAATTAAGTGGTTTGATTGTGGGGAAGATGTACACTGGGTCACTAGACTGAGGTTCTATCCGTCGTCAAATTCGACCCACGGCTGCGCTCGGTCAAAGATATATGGGCCTATTTTGGTAATTGGCTCGTTTGATCTTTTTAGAATTTACAGGACAGTGTTTGTGTGATTATCTTGGAATGCCACAAGGAACACGAGGGTAAAGTCGAGACGAAAATAAACCAAGAACAAACAGCTATGATTGCTTGATACAAAACCGTATCACAAGTTGAATCAATTTCACCTTAGGACTAGTTATACTGGTATGCACACGCAATCGTAGATGTATGTACGCGTATATAAAATTTGGTACATGCACTTTGAAAACCACATATTGACTAAGTATAGGCCTACATAGTTCTAGCTTATCTCTGAAATAATTTTGTTATGCAAATGAAATGCTAATTACTGGTCAAATTTTATGCGCGATACTCTGAACATATTCTGAAATGTGATTCTTCAAGGAAGATCTGCTTTACTTAAATGATTCAACAGTATACAACGTCTTGGTATGGATCTTATGTACGAGCTATGAATGCGGTGTATCGGTTTACAATCTACATTTACTCACAGAACATCATGATGTTGTCGTTTTATGTGTAGAATGAACTAACATTATGCTGCTTTCCATTTACGTCTCACTTTCACGATATCGTTTATACGAAACATGCGCATATCTATGTATTTATGTCATCACTGTAGTATGGATGCCAGTATCATTATTACACTATGTTAGTCCAATTATTATTTTTATATCTGAAACAATTATATTTAGTTTCAGAACAGAAATTATTATGCATATAAGATCACTCAAAAAATGGCGGCCATCTTTGAAAATGTCCCCCCCCCAAAAGGTATTTAGCTGGGTATCTGAAATGTCCATCACCTGATTTCATACTCACTAGACATCAGTCTATCAAAAATCATAGTGGCATTTAGTCCTTCCATTTGGTAGTCAAATCAAAATAAGTCATGGTCAGGCTCAGGAGGACCATCTATACAAATTGCATCCTCACGCACCCCGGTTGTATTTATTCCACTTCTAACGGACTCTCCATGACGTACACCCTGGCACACATATAGCTATAAACTTGCGCAAACTGTCAACCAATAAAATAATTTATTGCTGATATAAACTCACTGTTTGCGCAAGTTTCTATCCAGATGTGTACCAGGGTGTACGGCATGGAGAGTCCAAAGCGGAATAAGTACCCCTGTGTTGCGATGATGTACGAAAAGTAGCTATATTCGGTTGACATGGAATCCGGATATTCCACACAACAGCATCGTGAACAACTTAATTGCCTTTTGGAAAATCTCAGTGTATGTCTCACAGTATTTTCATTATTCTTAAAATTTTTGAAATAAGTTAGACTTAAGGTGATGAGTTGCATGTGCTTCATGGCTATAGCTTCAGCGCTGGAGTTCGTGCACATTATGCGCGAACTCCATATAATTGCTCAAGCATCAACGCAAACTGATCACGTAATCTACTGGGCAAGTTGCAACATTTCACGAAGAAACTGAATAGTACAGTTGGACAATGGGTTGGAACACAATTGCTACACAGTTTATAACAACACTGCGTATACTCTCCGAAGCAATATATGACCCATGACGTTCCCGTGTACGATTCCAGCCTGGGAAAAGAGGACGGAATTACGTCCATGGTTGTGACACACGCGAGGTTTTCTGGCCAGACAAAGTAAATACATGAACTTAGATCGGGATGCACGGGGTTCTCGGGGATACGATACCCATATCACATAGCCCGGATGTTCGCGTCATAATTCTCATTCAGCAAAACAAACAAAACAAAACAAAACAATCTAAATAGCCTGTGAATTTAAAGTGAGAGTACTGATTCATAAAATAACTTTCATTCTCCAGGTTATTGTTATGTTTGTGAATGAACTGAAACGGTTGTACTCACGTGAGGATGGCTATTTCCCGCTTATTATGAGAAAGTCGTCACGTAATTTACCCCAGTCATGCACACGACTCAATGGATCCACCAATTACTTGAGCACGCAATGTACTAAACGTATT
>JAULBP010102022.1:0-10811 GCA_032355345.1 Lepetodrilus pustulosus
ACTACTACTACTACTACTACTACTACTACTACTACTACTACTACTACTACTACTACTACTACTACTACTACTACGACAACAACAACTACTACAACTAACTAACTACTACTACTACTACTACTACTACTACTATTACTAAGACAGCAACAACCACTACACCTAACTAACTACTACTACTACGACGACGAGGACGACGATGACAACAACAACAACACCAACTACTACAATCACCACCACTATCACGACGACGAGGTAAACCTAGAATATCTACACTATGATGCTGTTATCAGGTTCTAACTATAAATCTTGTATAGAGTTTGGCGGTGTGTATTGATAAATCCAAATAGTTGTGTAGCACCTACTGTCATGCTGTCATGATTCGTTTGCATATATCAGAGTATATGCTCAGTGTTTTACACACTAACATATACCTATTTATAAAGTGCACCAACCGTCCCAACTCCCTGGATAGTATTCAATAAAGATATACTAAGTACTCTATTAGACGCTTCATCACAGTAAATCACTGGAGCAATTTGCTTCTAAACGCCATGACATCTTTAATACACATTGACATCGAATTACTGATGACCTTTTACTTAAACTTGTATCCACTTTCCACTGCTGAATTATGGCACCATATATAAGATCAGTCTTGCATAGCTATCGCAGGCTCCATCTCCCCTATATACAGATCACCTACACGTTCAGCTGGGCATTGACTACGAGGGTATCGTTTCTGCTACGAGACCATAAGCACTCTCATATATAACGATCTCTAATACATGGCGCTCCTGAACTTACGAGACCGCCTTTGTCTAGTAGTGGCTACAAGAACTTCTAGAAACGTTACCCAGGATCGCTAAGCGTACACGATCATGCTGCATTAGCTGCATTAAATCATCTGTTATTGAAATATTTAATTTTGAAATTTAGTAAGTTGTAATTGACCAACAGTTACACTGGCGATCCATGGATTGAGCCCAAGTTTAACCACGATTCCGCGTAGAATATTAATGTATCTAGTGGTGATCTGTTTACATTTGGATGATAACCTGTGGCAAATAAAAACTACTGTAAATTCAAAGAGCACCTATTGATATTTGTAAACGGCGTGACAACTAGATTTATGATTTCTTATGGTAGCTGTTATTTGTTTCATGTAAATGTTATTAGCATTTCACACCGCCCCCGGCCCGCCTTTCCAGTAATACACGTGATACGTCAACTATGCTTTCCGAGTTGCATGTAACTTTCTACTGTAGGCACTACGTTAGTGATATGCTTATTGTTAGGGCAAGGAACTCGCAACAAACCTGCAGTAATACGCTTAATTGCTATTTCCGCTTGGGATGCAACGTTAACGGGACTGCAAATATAAGAACGTTGTTAATTAAACACTCAGCGCTCACGTAGGAGGCAAGACACAAGTAACCCTGTCCTACGTCTTGCTAATTATTCGTTCCAATTTTATCCCGTATTTAAATCATACTACTTTCGCGGAATTGGTACCGAGGTGTTTCTTTGCGTGGCTATTTTATACATAGTCACCCTACTTACATTTGAGGTAAGGCGTTAAACACGATGTCTTTGGTGCGAATGTGTACACTGTGCAGACATACCTGATTCAGGTGTCTTGCACACCTGACACGGGGTTGTTTGCACACCTGACGAAGATGCGTTGCACACCTGACAGAGATGCGCTGCACACGTGTATACGTTTCACACTTGACGCAGGTGCGTTGCACACCTGACAAGGAGGGATTATACACCTAAACACAGGTGCGTTGCACATCTGACACGGGTGAGATATACATCTGACACTTGTGCGTTGTACATTTGACACGGGTGAGATATACATCTGACACTTGTGCGTTGTACATCTTACACGGGTGAGATATACATCTGACACTTGTGCGTTGTACATCTGACACGGGTGAGATATACATCTGACACGTGTGCGTTGCACATCTGACACAGTTGATGTACACATCTGACACGGGTGAGACGTACATCTTACACATACGTTGCACACCTGACGCAGGCGACTTTCGCATCCGTTGCGGCTGTTGCAAACCTGTGGGATTACGTGCATACATTGGTTTACAAACAGGTCACCCAGCCAATGTGCGCATCGCACCTTTTCACGCGTATATAGTCATTACAATACGAAACAGCGTAACTCTACGACAATAGTACCTCCATCTTAACATTGGTGTAGTCTATGGCTAAGGTAGGAGTCTATGGCTAAGGTTGGAGTCTATGGCTAAGGTTGGAGTCTATGGCTAAGGTTGGAGTCTATGGCTAAGGTTGGAGGCTATGGCTAAGGTTAGAGATAAGGTTACCTGAGAGTTACGCCGTGTCGCACAGGAGAGCCCAAGATGGTACGCAATGCAATGGTCATGTCCAGTACAAGTAAACCATCATTGACAGCCAATGGCAAAGAAGGAATGTACGGTTCGTTGAATAAATCACCCGTATAACTAACTCAAGATGTAATTACAGGTAATAATTCGTTTGGCAATTAGGTAGAAGATAAACACTCTTCATTATTAATAAACTATAAGAACGTTTAGGTCTTCAAGCATCAATAGTTCTTATACGCCGTTTTCCATATTATTTATAGTTCCTACAAGATTTAAAAGTTTGTATCAATAAGTCCAACAAAATTCGACCTCTGAAACTTCTGCTATAGTTATACGCTTTTAAATACGCTACATTTAATAATAATCAGTGTTGTGTTATCGGATGCATTTTTGTAACAGCAAATTGAGAAACCAACGAATAAGGAAATACGTATCACAGAGTACAATACATACAAAACATTCACGATTCCCTGCATGCTGTGGGTACAAAGTAACTACAAACGTTTGGATTACATATACGCAAACACGGATGTATAGGTTACAACAGACATGCCTTTTTCTCACCGCTTTAGCGTACGTTCCCCAACAGAGACATCGAGTGTAATTGCATCATGCGCAAACATTATAAGCCAAAACATGCAGCCAATTCTTTGTAAAGGTCAAGGACGCTGACTTTGCTTATCGTTTGTTTAAATATACTTAACCGTAAAACGTGCTTCTTTACTAGGTGCATGGCAAGTTACATACTGATTTTTTTGTCAAAAATTACAACTTTACACTGTTCGAATATGTATAGTTGGCCTATTATGAGTTTCTTTCACAGTATTTTATTAAGATACTATACAACGTAGACAGTCTCAGTCGTGTGTATACAAAGTACTGGGTTAAACCTAGTGTCATCGCGGTAGTTCTTGTTAATGTCGAGGCATAGCGAGTGTAACCGATGTGGTTTTACCCACACACATCTTAATAGAAAGCATCTGGATCGTGGTTTTATTACACTCATCTTTATAACGCGTGTCTTCGCTATGGTTTTCCCTATACGCGGCAATGCATAGAAAGTGTCTGCGCTGTGTTTTTGTTTACGCGCATCTTTACTCCGAGTGTATGCAGTGGTCCTCCCGAGTACTTGAAGTTACTGTAAACGTCATCGATGTGGTTTTGTCCACCCACACCTTTATAGAAAGTACCCGAATTGTGGTTTTCATGCACTCCAAACAGGGAATGTCTAGTACGCCGTGGTTATCCCACATTGTAATTTATAGCGAGTGTCATCGATGTGGTTTTCTCAAACTCATATAGCGAGTGGCTGTGCTGTGGTTCTACCAACGCGCATCTTCATAAAAATGTGGTTATCCCACCTGACAATGTATAACGATTGTCATCGATGTGGTTTTCTGACACGTATCTTTATATAGCGAGTGGCTGTGCTGTGGTTTTACCCACGCCCATCTTCATAAAGATGTGGTTATCCCACATGACAAGCGATTGTCATTGATGTGGTTTTCTCACGCGCATCTTTATATAGCGAATGTCTGCGGTGTGGTTTTACCCGCGCGCATCTCTATTAGGAAGAGTATGCGTTGTGGTTCTCTCAAATGTCGAGGTATAGCGAGTGTCTGCGCTGCGGTTCTCTCAAGTGTCGAGGTATAGCGAGGGTCTGCGCTGCGGTTCTCTCAAGTGTCGAGGAATAGCGAATGCCGTCACTGCGGTTCTTTCACGTGTAAAATTAATAGTGAGCTATCTCTACAGTGCGTTGCCTTGACACAAAGTGTCTTGACTGTCGTAACCCTGAACTGCCGAGCACTATTAGCTGTACGAGTCAAAAAGTTGAGCACAAACCAAATATTGCAACACGTGTGGACAGGAAACTGGCCTGGAAGGGATGCCTCATTATTCCTGTTTACATTCAAGCCCACGTGACCACATCAAAGACACCATACGGGAAGTAGTACATCATCGGCTATAATATCAACAAATGATTAACCACATCTACATCCAATATATAGGACATTTCCTTATTGTCAATATAGCCTTAAAAAGGTTACCCTGGATGTTGACAGAATGCTCCTACATGTAAGACGTAGAGGAAGACGTTTATTTTCAGACATGCCACGTTCGTATTCAATGCTTAAAATGGAAACAATATTACGTTTGTAATTCATATGTTGTTTAGAATAGCTATTTTGGGCGTTATATACCGTACACTGTTAACAGCTTATAACAAACAACCAATTCACTATGCAATACAATTAAACTGTTTGTTGAACTTAATGTTATATTAATAAAACCGTTTCTTTCTTTTAGAAGCATTGAAGCATGTATGTATTTTACTTTTAGCAAATTATTTTAATGAACAGTCAGTTTGAAACTTTATTTTAATGTTTTCAGCAAGCATTGCATAAAATAAAGTAATCTGTCGTTCGCGAGTTTATGGTAAGAGTTGGTCGCTTCATCAACATCCCAATTATCATGCCACTTCCGTCAACACTAGGTCCGCCACGACCTTCACTGGCTGGCAAGGTCACTCCAGTACGTGGCTATTGGTTGACATAGATTGAGCAGAGAGAAAATACTTGACTCGACAAGCAAACATGGAAATACGGACAAGCAAAACACAGAAAACAGAACGATTCCTTTGTCATTGTCACGTGACTATATGACTTATTTCCTTAGCGAACTGTTTGCGGAGGATTCATGTAGAATTAGTTCTCTAATATTGAGTAGGAACAGCAATAGGACACTATCCTAGATACACATACATGGTAGTTGGGATGTTCCACAGTAGGACTGGTTCAAAAGTACATGTATACACAGATATGTTGAGGTTCTTACAAAATGAAAGATACAAGGGACCCCCGATAATCCGAACTTCGATAATTCGATTCTCCCGGTATCCGATCTTTAACATTTATATAATTTACTCTGATAGTCCAATGATTCTGGTTTCCCGTTTTGATCGTTAAAATCTTGCAACCAAAGTGCTACACATTTGTACACATGTCAGTTGGAATATTATAATCATCATGTGTACGGTGTCACTTTAATGCGAACATTTATATCGCTATGGAGTTCGCCGTGGACTATTAGCTCTCTTACTGTTGGAGGCGTGTCCGCGTATGCCGATTTTGGTTGGTTCCGCTCAACCTTGGGCGGAAAGGTAGGTTGCTCCGCGGAGTAGTATTCCGGATGTTGCATATTGGTTCATCCAAATACACATTTCATACAAACGTATTCGGGAGGTCATCCAAAACGAAATATGTCCCAGCCGAGATTACGAAACATTTTGAGTACGATTTTATGGACAAGTTCAAATTGTATTGGATATATGAACACAACTGTGAGTTATGAGTTCGAACGGAAACGAGTTTCGCAATCTTGGGTCTCCAGGTTCACGAGTACAGTAATGAGTATCCATCAATTCTTTCATTTATTGAAACACAATACATGCAGTACCCTTTGTATACCCTTTGTTCTGATATAATTGTTATTTAGTTCACACATAATTACTTTTCCTTGAATTATTTATTAAAAGGTTTAAGTTTATTTATTACATGTATGTTAGGAACACGTGTTCATACTTCACTCAAAAGCCTGTGACGACTATGTGTGACATTTATATACCAAATTAATAACAATAGGATTGCATTAAAATGTGTGCAGCCACTTTGTGCATGCATTGCATGTTATTAACAACCGGAAGTACATATCTGAAATATGATCCCGTTGGAGTAAACGTCTAAAATATATGGTGAAACAACTGCAGAAGAACAACGAGCAATTTTCCTATTCGACGACCATAAGCCAGAGCTGAGCAACCATAATAATGTCCACATATACTGCACATAAAAACACCCTCAAAGCATTCTAAAAGTGTTACTTGATTTAATTATTACCTGGCCAATGGATCAGTATACCCTCACTATTTTTCAACACCCTGGGGAGTGACCCAAGCTACGTCTTCAAACTACGAAGGTTAACCTTCACATACTCATACTACCGGGTACCCACTCGCTACTGGGCTATAACTACGGTACCACTTTGCTGTTCTTGTACTACCAATCCACTATTACTTAGTTATCACTACGATAGGGGTGAGATCTATTCCAGTGAACCGGAACCGGATCTGAGTACTATCGATCGGACCCGGACCCAATTCTAGATAATCTCATTGGTTCACGTGACCAAAACTATTAAACAAATATATTTCTTAACCCTGTCCCTATCCATAACCACGCGAACCACTATGTTTTAGTAATACACGCAAACTACATTCATTTGTGATACTTATCATCCATTTTATATCGCCCAAAATCACTTTCGTCGATCCATATTGGGTGGAATTTTACATTTTTGACAGCTAGATGATCCAAAAACAAGATAATTATAGCTACGTTCCTTTTATTTATTAAATATAAAATCCTTGACAACTATCGAGCTTGGAAGAATATGTACATCAGTTAATAACAACTTCTCAACAACTTCGCTGATAGAAATATGTTTCTCCATTACATAGGTCAACCATCTGTGATAGCATGCGTAAAAAGAGAAATACAGTAGAATAAAATAGTTTAAGAGTGAAATAACTTTACCTTCATATAATCACTATGCTACTACTCAGCAGCACATTATATATGCCACATTTATATAAATACATTCTCTTGTTGAAACGTCCTCTTACTCGCGTTAAATGTCTGGCTTCCTATGTGGCCTTCATCAGTTTCAAGGTTAAACAACAAATGGATAAGGCAAGAGACGATCACCCTGTCTAAGACCAACCTCGGAACCGCAAAAAGACCCTCCTAATTATACTATAGGTGTCTGCTACGAACAAAGACAGCCGACGGACCATCCTAATTGGTTTTAGGAGTGTTTGTCAAGGCATTTAACATCTTTTGAAACACCTATTTGATACTTCCTAACTTAGGGGCACTTGGTGTATGTGGGACAATGCTCAACGGGAACAGTGGTCTCCACTAATTCCGGGTCAATATTACCTATAGATTGGGCAATTTACTGTGACACGAGCGACCATCTCAACTGGAAGGCATCTCAAGGACACATTTATACTAGAAAGACGTATTTCAATTGCAATAATTGTTCTTTTCACTTTATGAAACTAAAATGCTTTCATTATTTGAAAGACGGTGTATTTAGTCGCCAGAACCGGTGGTGAGAATTGTGGTGATACCATTTGTACCATTATGATAATTATTTGCACCAATACACATCTTATTAATGGATAACGTTCTCGATGCCCGAAAGCGGCGATTCAAGTTGCCCCGATTTCAGAGTCTGCCAGATGGCATGCATTGAAACATAGCCTACACGGTATGGCATACTCATTATTCACTAGGCCTACAATAGAGTTACTGCTAGTTACCTAGTAAGTCTGTCGGCTTCACAAAACTTTAGTTAACTGACGACGCGAAGGCCTGCATAAATGCACGCTCTCTCTCTCTCTCTCTCTCTCTGTGGAAGGGAAAGGGGCAAATCTTGTATAATCTTCATAAATTGTATATTTTCTTAATTACTATATAATTCCGTCTCTTCCTCTTCAGTGGAATCGGTCAAGGACATGCCAGCGTTTTTCGCCAAAAGAGCCCACGAATCCATGTCAGGGTTGGGAACCAGTGATAATGACCTCATTAGGATTATTGTATCTAGAAGCGAGGTGAGCGGCATATCATATGCACGTATTCCTATATGATGCTGGTATCAGGCTAGTTTGTGCCATCTCCCTCGACATGATACTTAGTTTCTGTCCCTAGAGTATGTTCTGGTTCTCTGCCATCGTTAACCCTCTCCCTACTGGATTATGCACACACACACACACACACACACACACACACACACAGCTCTTTAGGGCATATCCGGTTGCCTGCAGCAGGGAGAGGGTTAAAGGAGGATCCGTTACTTTGAGAGTTGGTAAGAAAACGTATCCGTCCGTCTCCCAGTTTCTGTGGGTATGGTTACTAATAGATAAACGTAATTATTACTAAAGGAAAAACCTACCCATTGTAGATGTATAACCACTCGCCTTGCAAAGACATTTTAGTAAATTTATCTCGATTTCTGTCACCAGGTGGACCTCGAGGAGGTCAAAGAGGCCTACCAGAGGATGTACGAAACCTCACTGTCCGAGGCCGTGGAAAGTGAATGTGGCGGAGACCACAAACTGATGCTCCTGAACATCATCAACCCTCAGTATTAAGAACCCTGCACCCCACTTACCTTTACCATCCGGATCTCTGCGAACACGAGTTATCTCCTACACCATTTGTTTTTCTTTTCTGGGTTTGTTTTGGGTCTTTCTTTGTGGTAACTTTGGATCAACCAGTATTTCGTGCAATGGATGTCAATGGCGATCGGGGTGGGTTCTACCACTGCTTGCTGGGTTGCCATGGTTCGATATTGCACCACTACCAATGGCGGACCGCCACCACAAGAACACGTCCTATTCAGGAATACACCACATAGCCGACTAGAACCTTGCAACAGTATCGCTAATGTTTGCTTCAGGCGTTCACCGCTAGATCCCCATGACATGTACTATTATACTGACCATCCGGGTACCTGAATGTGGTCAGAGGTCATATGAAGCTGAAGGCTACTATCCATCGTATGTAGCCATTAGGATACTATTAGATGTTCCTTTCAACTGTTCCAGCTGTCCGTGAAATGAACGTCTCCTATTACTCGCTTATAGTAAATGAAATAGCCAACATCCCGTTGGATAGATAGGATGACGTCCAAGAAGTATGTAATGATGCTATATTTTTCCAGACACAAAAGGAAACGTGCTAAACATTGGCTATACATGTACATGTATATGTAGCGAAGTAAATGAAATAGCCAACATCCCGTTGGATAGATAGGATGACGTCCTAGAAGTATGCAATGATGCTATATTTTTCCAGACACAAAGGAAACGTGCTAAACATTGGCTATACATGTATATGTAGCGAAGATAATTTATGACAATATTTGTCTGTTGAAATCACTAAAATGTAGCCGTTCTTGGCAGTCGCGCACCACTATTGTTACATTTCCCCAGCCTGGTTACTATTTGTTTTAACTGGCTATAGTGTATAATTTTAAGAACGTTTCTATTATGGTATATATAGAGTCTACACTTACTTAGCATTGTTAAAGTGTTAGTACGACATTCCCTAATTGTGCATTGGTAAACTATTTACGGTATCAATATGCATGTAGTATAATACAGTAGTTTGTAACACATGAATAGGTTGACGTGTATGACCATCGTACACCAGTCGCACTTGATTCAGTATATATTACAGGCTTACGTGAACATCCAATAAAGGTCATGTCCATGTCATTTTCTGTTATATTTTTGTACATGTATATACCGGATATGCAATTAATGCAGAACAAAATATATGGATACAAATACAGCAATGGTATACATAACATTGTATCCCGATTTGACACACGCGTAAACCTGATCTCAACCACGGAGAAGTACTGAAATACGCATTGTCTGGAAACTAGAATATGGTTTTCGATTTCAACATATTATATTGACAAAAGTTAAAAAGGATTGGACAGAAGCGAAAACACTTATCTCAGTCCTCTCCTTAGAATATGGTACTTGTTGTACCCTGCTTGCCCATCAGCTAAACACTAAATGCGACGCTACAGCATACGCGTAATAGTAAATGTCATTTGTGTGCAAGTGATACCCTATAGAACTGTCGATGGGTATTCCGCATAGAGCTGGTCACATTGGAGTTATTTAATGGTAACTGCTTTTTCCCCATTGTAAATCTGCCGAGTATTGTTTCTGGAATGGACAGTTCGTCCATTTACTTCCCATATTTACCTCATCGTACGAACAGGAAATAGAATCCAAGAGACTTTTAGCTTTCCTACGTTCAACGTGATAATTCCGGTGTAGTGTATTGCATCGTGAGGTAATACGCAGAAATGTTTGCATTTGCAGTATCTTCAATGCTATTTTAAAAGAAGCATATAGAGAATCCTGAGCGGAATAAGTATTTCTTGGATGCGAGGATATGCTCACAGATAATCGACCTATTTAATGGTTGTACGAGATCTTGCCTAAAAACTACCTCTAATATCACCGAGAATTCTTAACAATAGGAGCATCCTCGGAGTATACACCAGATAGCAGTCTGAAAATACATCAGGTTGACGGGAAGTTAGGTATATGCTGAAGGCAACAGGAGATGATCAAAAGAGAGCAGATCTTGTGCCTAATGGAGCAGAAAGCGGAAGTATGGCGACATGTGTGCACCTTTCATATTGGAGAGCCCAATTTTTGTTTGCACACAAGCGATATCATGTAAAATACAGCATTTCTTGTTTTACTTGAACATCAATGACCCTTAATTACGTGTTTAACGAAGGGGTAGGACCGGGTGCCGGGGCTAAAATCGAGGTTCATGTCATTTCCGCTTA
>JAULBP010102033.1:0-10810 GCA_032355345.1 Lepetodrilus pustulosus
GGGGAAAGATTGTTCTTTCAGAATATGTAATAACCCCGATAGTGACCATTTTTCCCTATGCAAGTATGATCTTGCCCTTTTAATAATAATAAAATGGTTCCTCTATATACAGCGCAAATAATCCAAACGTCGTTCATCAAATTCCCGCACAGAAACGGCCATGTAAAGAAGTGGCTATGAATAGAATCCAACAATTAAATTAAAATTGTAATTATTAACTTGTTTGTACTCATATTTCCATTGAACATTAACCTAATCTCAATGAACTGGAGTCGAACATCTGATAGCATCGTTTACCTATACTATGTCATGGAACCTTTCTTTTCAAGAATACCGGGTAGGTCTAAAGTGAACCGTCACATTAGAGGTTGTCATTTAGCCAAACTATTTCGTAACTGACAACGTGAGAAGAATTCCAATATAACAGTACCCTCAACCCTGTAGTATAATGGCTATGGTATTCTAAGTATGAATGATCGGTCTTATCCTGTACATTAATATACTACTAGTAGTTCCTGAATGATGATTTGTATTATGTTCGTGTATGGATATTAACTCCATTTGATATATGCCAATCTCATGAATGTATCTAATCTGGTCAAAAGTAGATAACAAATAATAGATATGGTTTTTCATATATACTAGTACATGTATCATAAACCAATTGCATAGCATTTTCTATTTGCAGGGTTAGATATTTGTAAGATCAAAACAACGGTCAAGGCTAGAACAATTCCATTAGTTTCAGAGTAGGCCAAACTTGTAATACATTTAGAACAACAATGATGAGGAAGCATATTGTACATGCAAGATGGCGCCATCTGTCAAGACAGCATAACGAGTGTAATCATCAGTGTAGCATACACGGTCCCAGATGGGAGACCCTGTTATAGCATTATTTTGCTTAAGTGCAAGCTTGAGATATCCAGGAAGTTTAATATGTTGTATATGTACTGCAATAGAAGCAGGCGAGTGCCAATACGCCACCAGGTACTGTGACACCATATGCTATATACCAGGCATGTAGGTGTATACACATTTTTAAATTGACTCTGTTATATATATGATATTGTATTTACATGTTATGACGCACTTGCATACAAACTCCATGTGCACGTGATATCAGTTGATTGACAGATGGGATGTCGGTGACAGGTCCAGGCTCACCTGATTGGTTGGCTTTTACTGGATTTGGCCAGTGGTTAAAAACCTGTAGCCTTGATAACGAAGTAATTGTTTGGGATTAGGAATGGCATACCAGTGACTTTCAGTGGTATCAGTGGTTGGTGATGACGCCAGGCAATGGAACAGATAGATATGTATTTAGGATGCATAGATAGATATGTATTTAGGATGGATATATAGTGGTAGTTCTTTTTAAACAAATGTAACGATATTGTTTAATTTCTGTAATAGATTAGAATCTCACTCGAAATGACACATGTAATCTTTTCCATTAATTGAAAAATGTTCCTGAGCGATCACTTTCAGCCAAGTTTAGATGTTTTCAAGATGATATCGATCCTATAAGACAAACATGAAAACGTGCCTTTTTTAGGCCATGTTTATAACGTTTTTCTAGATGCACAATATTAATTATGTCGATGTCGTTCATTCATATTTAAGAGATATAACTGAATACACCGCTCACACGTTAGGTCGGAATTCCCATCATTTGGATAATAAAGCAGTATGGATGGCATTCAGTTCATCTCGTGCTTGAGGTTCATTACTTCTGAAGCCATCTGGTATTTTCTTGATGACGCATGCTTGAATATCCCCGTGGGATTAATACTCATATGGTATTATATAGTAACTATACATGGATAGCATATATATTTGGCATAATGTATATAGTTTGTAGTTTAGTGCTAAAACAACTGCTAGTTTGAAGAATCTCTGGACGCGTATGATATAGTTAGCTTGGAATGATATATTTAGATGGGCCGCTTATGTATTCCTCTCGAGGGTGTCATTTATCATTGGAGACAATAATATATGTTTGCTTTATGAGATATGCTTTATGCATTGTATTTGATTACATTGGGGGTGTGTTGACATGTGCGTGAGTAAAATCCATTTCATGCAAACGAATCATGTTTATAAAATAACAAACATAGCCCAAACATTATGGCATTTTGCTAATCTTAGCCATACACTTTAGACTAACCAGAGCACGTGGCATTGTGAGCATAGAAAATTACTGTTTAAAGTGAGCTTGAATAAAGCCCAACGCACATAGCAAAGAAAATAATTTAGCTAAACAAGAAACATGTTCGCGTTTCAGTAAACGCAACACAGATTTTACAGTTTTCTGTTTTCATTCAACACACACGGCAGATACGTTTTTTACTTGCCGTGTGTGTTGGGCTACATGAATCAGGCTCATATGATTATTAACGTTATTATTTGATTCATAAATCTTAGATTCGTATTATATCTCTGGAATGTCTCTGCTATGGAGGGACAAATACCCAAATGGGATGTCTTTAGACCTTGGATTTGAGTTTCTGATACGAACCAAGTTTGTTTCAACAATCTACAATTTCTACGTCAACAGAGTAGGTGAAATGATGTCAATATGTCAACTTGCATTTCTAATGCAAATTACGAGCTGGTACACTGGGATATATTTTGCTCGAAAGAAATCAGTTTACAATGTTTAAATGTAAGATTTAATGTTATTATTGCCACTTGTTTTTTGGTAAGCATTCGTCCATCATATTTTATCAGAATTGGATTGGAAAGTGTTTTCCGACTGATGATCTTCGCTACTATTTATACGACATATTATTATGTAATAAAGAACTATTCGCTATATGGTTCCCGTTACCCGATGTTACCACACTATGTCGTGCTAGATTGTGGTATCTAAGTAAAATTCGTCATACGTCTCTTGACGAAGTTGTCAATGAATAGTATTATAAAACCTGTCGAGTACATAATAATGAGTTCTTATTATAGTTCTCGGTGCACCTACACGCACGCACTAATTGAAGGTGGTAAGTATATAGGTCAACTACACACACCTACGGCATTAACACACTGAACAACGGCAACAGGACCCAGACCGGAAGTTGGACATAAAGAATGATGATCCAGATAGAATCAGCTTATACTCTAACGAGCTGGACAAGTTGGTCATGACTGGCATTACACGACCGGACTCGAAGACTAAGTAGATACTTCAACTAATTATATATAGTGTACACTTAAAATAATGATTTTGTGTAATCTGAAGAATATAGGACAACTGTCGTACCTCTACAAAATGGTAGTAGATTTAACATAAACTCCCGTAAAACAGTAGCCATAGCAATTTTTATGTTACATAATATTATACAGTTAGAACGTGTGTTGATTATGCATATGGTATCCCCTATCTTGAATCCACACGTTATAGTCTTGCTCATGTTTTCAGGTTCATGTTTGCAGAACCGCCTCAATAATGGTGTTAATGAAAGTCGAACAATTTCCCGATAATTACGTACTTCAATTCCAATCTCTGTGTGAGGACATTGGTTTACTGTGTAAGACAGTGAGCGTAATGCCAGTAAAACACTAGTGAATTGATGGCTTGTCACTGGGAGTATGTTCTGATGTTAAGTGTTATTATAGTGATGGTGTGTCAACCACCTGATACCAGTCTGGAGATAGTTCATCGTTCATGGCCACGTGAACTAAGATGGCCGTATTTCTTTAATGTAATAATAGTGTAAGATAACACCGCTTAAACAACTATTACAGTATGGACTTTACTACCAGCGTCCACTCGTAAGTTAGCGTTCGCAACTATCGGTAATTATGATCAATAATAACGCAGGATGTCTGATTCGTGGTCGCTCGTAACCTAATATTAAACTAATGATGAATGATGTTCATCCAATTTTAATTACCTTTTAATGTCATTTAGTTAATATGGTTGTAGCTGTTGATGTTTTCCGTTGTTTCAGTCAGGTTAAGGATTCTAACATCCATCATAAGATTAAAGCTGAATGTTTCAATAGGCCGCATTGACCTTGCCTTCAAGCTTGCATTCAGAAAAGATCGGAGATTGTCGTAGGCGTAATCGATCTATCTGGTTTAAGGTCAGTTTGGACACAGGTAAAATTATACATACAAAATAACACAAGGTTACATTCAGTAAGCCTCTGGTGTCGCGGACCACCAGTAGACAGGAAGCATGTCCGGGACGATTGAGAATGGTTGCTTGGGAAAATACTATACAGGCAGTACCGCAGACAGTAGCGAGAGTGCTATGGTATCCACTCTGCCAGTGGTCATACATCACACTGATACTGCTATGAATCCCACTATGCACTGTTACAATACATTGGCGTTGCACCTGAACGCAACATCACATCAAAATGAAATTTCACATCAGTATGAACACCAATCACCAAGGCATGTGAGGTTCGTTCCCACACGCGCTAAAATGGCTCTGAGAGAGTATGTTAATAAACAGACGAAATAGCGAATTGTTAGTAAGATAGAGGGAGGGATGTCACTATCCCAAGTCTCCTGAGTGTTTTTACCACATTACGAACGATGCTGTTGGTGGATAGTAATTTGGTATTTTAAAATAAAGAATGACTGCTGGTTTGTTTTAATGGCGTTTAAAATGGTCAGAATTGGTATTTTGAAAACTTGGATTACCCATTATGTATACCAGAAGTACGTTAAGCATAATAATATAAGTATGCAGATGTCTTCACCACTCCACCACCATTCTTTCACACCACCGGATGTAATGATTATTAGCAATATTACATTTGTCCTGACTAGTACTTCAATACAAAATGAAAAGAAATGTCTACCTATTGAGACAGCTGGGTCCCCTGGTTTGATTAAAACGACTTTTCTGGTCAACCACCTACCACTGCCCCACCACCTGACCTACCACTGACCCACCACCTGACCCAGGTAAACACACAGTACACACAATACTTGTATTACAATAGACCTCATTTAGGATAAGAAGTTCATCAGGAAATCAATCGGCTGTTTATATAGACGAACATTTAACGACCAAATACACTATGTCGTATTTTCAATGAAATATTTTATTCACATTGATATACTCCTTAACGTATTGATGTTTTCAAAGTGTTGTGGGCAGTCCTTTAATATTTCATATAGCTCCCTGTGAATTCCCGTCATATAGCATACATTAATATTACATATGGCTATACATAGCTACGTGTATCGTGTTCAATTTACAACAGTATTTTGTTTCTCAGAACTTTATAATATAAAATAAATTTTTAGCACAATTACAAGAAATTTAAATATCAGCAGAAGTTATTCTAAAGGAATAATATCAATTACATTAAGTTTACTATGTTGTCATTAAATTTGAGAAAATTCAGAAACAATATCAGAAAAAAACCAGAAGAACATTTATTTGCCATTTGTAAGAACTTTGCATGTCTCTGACTTCGAATCCTCTTGTACTTTATATGCATGTGAAAATACATATTTAACAATAACGATGCAAATTCACATATATTGATCGTCGACATTTCTGGTGTACTAATTCAGTTAATGCTCTTCTAATGCATAATTAATTCCAATTTAACCACAGCCATCTAAGATGGTCTAAGTATAAGATTAACAAATATTGATTTACAAATATTCCACGTATTAAATAAATTTGAAATCAATAAATTATAGCACGTAGAAGTAATAATGCTAATAGGGCACGTTTATTTGAAAATATTCTAATACAGAAAATGGCTGAAGGCAGTAGCAAAAACAACCTTTAGTTACGGTATCTAATACATCCCTAATTGATTCCAATGTTCTACATTATAAGCTGTGTACCAGGGCTAACAGTACGGATTCCGGATAAATACGGAACAACTGTTAGTAAATAACACACGGCCAATAATACGCCGTTGACCATTGCCATTGGTTCCACCGAGGCAACGATCCAACTTCCGCCTCAACTAAGATTGCTGTCTATAAGTCATGTTACAGATGGTGTTAAGGGTACTGTACAACCATCACTTCTACTTTGCAATCATAGATAATACAGTACTGTATGATATCAGACACTATACCCCTCTTCCGGTCTCGTTGCCATGGTTTCTTTTGTTCTAAGCGTACTTGTATATCCGGATACACGTACACTTTCTCAGAGAAAATGTAGGTAATATCAGAAATGAACCTACACTTTTTCAAAGTATTAATTCGTTCATTTCAGAGAAAGTATAGGAATATCAGAAATACAAGTACACTTTCCATTCATCGAGTTGTAAATATTTGTATTTCACGTATCCTGAAATTCATGAAATAAATGTGCCCGAACCTGGGATCGAACCAGTCCGTGGTCAAAACATATCTTGATTCGACAGTTGCTACCACAGGACCAAATAGATGACAAGATAAGACCATTCGTTTATCTATTTATGACTGATTCAAGAAAGTCACATTGTTATGATGTCACGTACACATGCTACAACAAAGCCATGGGAGATAATTGTTCATCCAAAAGTATTAACAGCTGATGAGCGTCTCCATGGGTGATCTGGTTGGTCTATGGCCTAGCACAACTTACACTATGTTATACATTTATTTTCTCAAAATTGTAGGGATCTTTACGGAGACATCTTGGAGAGTGTGGATGTAACTCTTACTTAATATACACCTATAATTTTCCCACGTTCAACTTAAAACGCGAGAATTCCGGCATATAATGTCGCAAGAATTGTTTTCACAGGATATTTGCCAGGCTTGCACACCTTGAAGTGTAAGTTAGAAGGTGCACATGAATAATACCATTTGATGAAAATATTATTTGTAATACATAGGAATTCTTGCATTTTAAGTCGAATGTGAGAAATTTAAATGTCTCTAATGAAATTTGTTGTTGAATGTCTTTAATGTAAAAGTAGTAAAGCTTATTGTTATCATACGTTGGAAGTGAATTATTCTGGAGAGTAATATATATTCTATTGAATGAATGGTGCCTTGTAATATATCATTTCAACAATATTCAAAAGAGAAACATTTATTGTATATATGGTTCTGTCCATTTTTGTTGTGTTATAACAAGTTGACACAACTTGTAATGTTTATGAATATGAGATTTTATTAATGTCCACAGTTGTTAGTAATACTTCTATATATGTACCATATGTAATATTTACCCTGTTCAAGTAGGTTATTTTCTGTGAATATGATTGTATGCCTTTGTTTGTTTGTTTTTGTTTATATTAGTATTGTTATTTTTCTACTTCTTATTGTCTTACAAAACAGGAAGTGATTTTGATTTTCGTTATGTGGTTAATTATAACACTTATTATGGTCAGCATATATAACACTTATTATGGTCAGCATAAAGTACATAATACAATAATATACTAGTAACTGGATGCATATTGTTTATCAGGGGCGGATCCAGGTGGGGGCTCACCCAGCTTGCGCCCCCGCTAGAATTGGAAATGTTTGTTCAATAAACATGTATTTTATATTATGGTGAAATTATGAGCCCCATCAAAAATACACTTTGAGCCCCCCCTAACTTGAAAGTCTGGATCCGTCCCTGTTTATGTATTGATATATGAATAATATTAATAAGTTAAACTACCAAAGACACCACTGACCACTAGTGTATTATGAAATTGGGTTGGATTTGAAAGAGGGCCTTTCTAAAGATTATACTGTATATATTTTTGTTTATCTCGTTCACTTGTTAGCATGTACATAATGGTATTATGACTCAGTGAAATGTTAATACCAGAAATATTTTATCGAAAAAAAGTTATATGTGGTAATCTGAAGCCAAATATAATATCCAAAATATAATATAATCATAATGTCAAAAAAAAATTGCCAATATACTAGTATACAGTATATATCTGCCATTCTTACTTAGGACAATATGTACCTTTTACGGACTGGTGAATACTCCATTGAACCGCAGGTTACCATCTATACTATTTTATTATAAGTATTCAAAGTCCTGTGATGGAACGCAGGTAAAAATAAATTAGTATTTACTGCTAAAGCCTGTGATCTCTCCACACCATGTTTTCCTGCCTTTGTGTGTCGCTATCGTCTGACCATGCATTACAAATTCCATGGACATAATTCTTACATATTTTTCTATGTACATGTATCATAAAATATGGATTTTTACGCATTTTATTTTTGTTTTAAAACAAAATAAAGATGTTTGTCGATAATTAAAAATAAATATCAATTCTTACAGTTTTTCTTCCTATTTATTAGCAGGGCATCGGAAGATCGCTGAAATTACCATGAAAACTTGTGCCAAGTGCCAAAAGAAGAAGATAAGAAATAATATAACGTGCAGACAGTTTCATAGGTTTTACTCCCAATGAAAACAAACCCATGTCATGAACAAAGCCTGTCGTACCCATGTTCTGGTGCACATGCACTAAGATTGAAGATCTAGCTTGATCCTTGTTTTAGATGAAAGCAGCTATTCCCACTGCTAACTGACAATACATGCCTGGATAAGGCTCACTGTAATGCCTGAATTGATAGCCTCCCTTTGTGATAATGCCTAGATTGATAGGCTCACACTGAGCTATTGCCTGAATCAATAGGCTCACTGCTATTGCCTGAATCAATAGGCTCACTGTGCTATTGCCTGAATCAATAGGCTCACTGTGCTACTGCATGAATTGATAGGCTCACTCTGAACCAAATGCCTCAATTGATAGACTCACTTTGAGCTAAAAGGTATAGCAAATAAAATAAAAATCAGAGGCAGTAAACATGTTACAGAGAAAGTATTGATGTTACCAAAGCAATATGTATGTTACAAATGTAGCTAGCATGTTAAAGATTCAGATGACACAAGGTCAAGCTGATAGATGCGTGGTAGAAGCAGTTGCAACGGTAGTTTACATGTTACAAATGTAGTTTAACATGAAGGTAGTTTACATGTACAAAGGTTGTTTACATGTTGCAAAGGTAGTTTAACACGAAGGTAGTTTACATGTACAAAGGTTGTTTACATGTTACAATGGTAGTTTACATGTTACAAAGGTAGTTGACATGTTACAATGGTAGTTTACATGTTACAAAGGTAGTTGGCACGTTACAAAGGTAGTTTACATGTTACAAAGGTAGTTTACATGTTACAACGGTAGTTTACATGTTACTGCGGTAGTTTACATGTTACTGCAGTAGTTAACATATTACAAAGGTAGTTTACATGTTACAAAAAGGTAGTTGACATGTTACAAAGGTAGTTTACGTGTTACTGCGGTAGTTTACATGTTACTGCAGTAGTTGACTTGTTACAAAGGTAGTTTACATGTTACTGCAGTAGTTTACATGTTACAAAGGTAGTTGACATGTTACAAAGGTAGTTTACGTGTTACTGCAGTAGTTGACATGTTACTGCGGTAGTTGACATGTTACAAAGGTAGTTGACATGTTACAATGGTAGTTTACATGTTACAAAGGTAGATGACACATTACAACGGTAGTTTAGATGTTACAAAGGTAGTTGACATGTTTGACATGTTACAAAGGTAATTGACATGTTACAACGGTAGTTTATATGTTATAAAGGTAGTTGACACATTACAACGGTAGTTTACATGATACAAAGTAGTTGACATGTTACAATCGTAGTATACATGTTACAAAGGTAATTTACATGTTACAAAGGTAGTTTACATGTTAGTTACAAAGGTAGTTTACATGTTACAAAGGTAGTTGACATTTACAAAGGTAGTTGGCATGTTACAAAGGTAGTTTACATGTTATAAAGATAGTTGACATGTTACAAAGGTAGTTGACATGTTACAAAGGTAGTTGACACATTACAAGGGTAGTTGACATGTTACAATGGTAGGATACACGTTACAAAGGTAGTTGACATGTTACAATGACTTTTCTGATTTGACATGATACAGATTATGTAGCTGACACTTCATAGAATTTTTTTTAAAACCCCACATTTTATCTCGCAAATGAAGGTGTAGAACACGAGATACAATATGTGATACTGAGTTGTATGTATCCATCCAATCTCCATTGGTCTTCACAGTAACTTAGTAACGAAGTTACTGTACGTGCATTGTTTGTGACGACGTTTTATATAGGCGGAGTAACCACGCAACTCGTTGGGCCGCGTTTTGTTTACAGTATGATTACGCTTGATTTGGGTTGTTATGCCGCGTGTATACTATCTATCAATCAGAGGGTAGAAGTAAATAATCTAAATGTAAATTATATTGATTTGTATTCATGTCTAGTATGAAAGGAGATGCTGAAATGCTTTTGCACGAGGTGTCCCGTGTATTACAGACACTGACAGAAAAGATGCGTGCATACTCCACACCATCCTCTCACCCCAGAGGTACCTGTTACGCTAATGGAGTGCTATGATGACTCCACACTAGATAGTCTATTGTCAAATAATCAAATTTAGTACCAAGAACATCAAATGAAGAGCATGCAACAGTTATACGGGAAGATGATCCTCTAAAACAAACTGCGTATTTCTTTTTAAAAAAACCCAATATGTACACTTATAGAATATGTACATGCATCTCTCATTCTAAAAATAATACTGTCACAGATGACGGATCTAAATAATGGACAAAGGCATTTCTATCTGATACTCCTTACGTTTGATTTGTCCACCAAAAAGTTGTTATTTCCTTTTCTTACACCGCGGTTGAAGAGATCACTGTGTGATATTTATTTGGTATCTAACATATGATATGTTAGATACCACTTTTCTTTTGTGACGACGAGGTCACGAACAATAATCTATGACGTAATAGGTCATAGAGCTCATTCATAAATGCGTAACATACTA
>JAULBP010102044.1:0-10810 GCA_032355345.1 Lepetodrilus pustulosus
GAAAATGATGTCAGTGGTTGGCTGTTTGCACGAGTTTTCCCCTAGATGTGTGCCAGGGGTAATGTATGAAGTGCTAATGTAATCTGTACCTCTGTGATGCAAGGATGGGATACAGATAGCGTTGTGAGAAACGTCCTATATGGTAAGTATAGAGATACTGATTGACTATTCTTGCAGATTATGATATATATTTTATATGATCAGCTGTCAGCTTTGACTTGCTTGATGCAATCTGATTGGCGCTGATCGATTTCCAGGGCATTTGAGACTTTGTTATGACAAGTGAAATTAACATGTCATATGGTGGGAAGATTCAATAGAGATTACGTACAAAACATTGCTGTCATGAGCCAGGAATGATGATCAATAGGATTACAAACCTGTGCCATGTATTAGGATCAGCTTTGGCTGTGGTTTCTGAGGATTGCACCTCAAATATGTTTTACGACTTCAACTGTACTTAGGAAATCTAACAGAACTATATAGAACATTGTTCATATTCGTTTTGGTTTCCTGCTAAGGGAAACCAAATTCAGACCTACCACAATGGTTCACGATAGATTTCTATTCGGTTTTCCAAATCATGTTAACCAAGCACCAATTCGTAAATTTAATTTGGAATATTTTCATAACGTAAATAGAGGTATAAAATAAATAAAAATCCAAAGTTTCCTTCAGGTATCTACTCGATTACCGTATTCCTGAACCATAATAATTTTTTTGTTACGCAGGTATTGGAAACTACAGAGAACTCAACCTCACCCAAGACTTCTGCAAGACTGAGTATAGTAATTTGAATGTTTACAATAGTACGATACACGCAATTTTCATCACCAGGCCAAGCATCAAAATTCCTTGTATGTGGTCACATCACATCTCTCAGGTAAACTCCAGCGTAAATATCAGTCTGACAGACACGTGGATGAAAACGTGGGTTCACCGGACTAATAATAACGCGAGTCGAAGGTCGTAATAAATGTCTTTCATGTTGAAATCGATGCCTGAGAGGCGTGAAGAGATTGTGTATTGAATTAAACACTCTGTTTCCTTCCAGCTGCAGTGAGACTCTGGTTACTTATAAGACTCACGCTGCCTACTCATGGGAATACACATAAAAATAAAACCTGGCATGCATGCAATTTGTACGACATGGCGCCTTCAATGACAAGAACATGAGCTGTCACATGGAAATCTGATGATGGAATTGTTATACGCTTTCACAGGCGATTAGCAGCATGAAAACTACAGCGTATGTGACATGTTTTTGTTTTCATTATAAAATTATTTTTTTTCGGCTTCGTGGATCTATTACACAATTTGGTTAGTATTGTTTGTAATGATATATATTCTTATTGATTTCACAGTGAATAATTTTGTTCGTATTTTTGTGTAATATCTAGAAATGTGTTTTTTTTATGGATTTGATAAATGTACAAAATAATGTATGTATTAACCAGTACGTACATGTATCGCACAATGGTTGATCAGTAAATAAGTGCTAGTGGAAATCAATTTTGATTTTAATTTCTGTTATTAATAGTCACATATCAGCCTCTCTCAAATGACTAGTGATACAATGACCAGAAAGTCAAAACTATTGCTAGGAAGTTGATACATCATAATGTATTTCTTAAAGCCATCATGTCATATGGGCGAAAGATTCAATATTAGATATTTGTTGTACTCAAAGACTTCTGAATATGACTACAAGCATATTAATGCATACATTGCCTTATTTATTTGATATTTCATGTTTTTTCATATTTAATTTTTTTCTCCATTTATTCAATTAACTCTCTCCCTGCTGGATTAGGCATATACATTGCTGTTTAGGGCATCTCCAGTTGACCTCAGCATGGAGAGGGTTAAACTGTCTATTTTTGTTCATTGTAATGAGATTATGTATATAACTTACAAGATTATGTATATTCACACCATGCATGCATGGATGCAACATATACTTTTTTTATTTCAATTTTTATTCAGTTGTTTTCGACAGGTACATACACTTGATATATCATTCATATAATCTTGACATTATTCAGATACATACCATATAATAATATATGTGAATTGAACATTATTTGTAATATGACACAAAATAAGTTTGCTCAAGTTTTTTAAGTACTTGATATCCGTGTGGATGCTGTCAGGAAGCATAATTGTAATGTTTCCTCTACTTAACTGAATTAATATTCAGTTATTTTAAGAACCGAAAAACAAATATACTGTATATGCAATTCAGACTATACACTGTATATGCAATTCTGACTAGGATATTTCTATGCAAGTTTGAAAATAATACTCATAAGAAAATATAGAAAGTTGTAAACCAACACAAGATTTACATCAGATAGTAAGTGCAAACAACACCCACTCAGTGTGAGGAACTCAAATAAAAACAACGACGTGACTCAATGAACAACGTTACCATGAAACATGTGAAGAAATGTGATGATACAAGTGAAACGGTGTAAAAAAATAACTAATTTTACAATATACATCTTACAATATGTTTTACAAATAATCATTTGTTTACATATTTTACACAATGATGTAAAATTCCAGAACCAAACCTCAAGCTACCCAACCAACATCCAACATGCAACATAAATAACCATATGAATGATAATAAAGTTGTACCTCAAATATAGTTCCTCTACTTTTTAAACATAAATCTTTTCAAGAATTTCTAAAGGTATATATATCTTATAACTCTTTAAATTTAATAATTTAAATGGAATGATTGCTTAAGGATCATAATAATTTATTAAGCATAAGGCATGCATTTTGTCATCTATTTTCTTTATCAAAAAGTTTAGGAGCTGAAAATCAGTTCCAAATAGATTTTCAACTATCATCATACAAAGAGTAATAAATAATTCCTATTCAAATATTTTCTTTTTATCCTTATAAAAAGATTTCTTGTCCAAAATAATAAAACCTTTGTCCATGTGTTGATTAAACAAACAATTGCATTTTTTTTTCCCTTTCTGAAAAACTTGTAATAGCCAAAAGGCCAGTTACTAAAGAGGCCATGACGACTACATGCCAACCAGATACCTGCTATACATGTGTTTAGTTAGGATTTAAGGCAGGTAAACCCAGTTACGTATATATGCCACCTTGGGCTCTACATTCATGGCTATCAAGGTCAGAAAAGGATAGAAATTCCCACATGGTGGTACTTTAAAAATATTTCACATTTCCAACTGTTTACACAAGTAAATTTTGATTTCTACACCAAAATTACAAATACAATGCCCCCTCGATATAACATGGTTCGATGCACAGCAGATTCAGATATAAGGCGGAGTCAGATGTGGATCTCATTTATTTTTTTCATTATTTCCCTGTACTATCATATAAGGTGGGTACTATAACACGGGGTGTTTGTCATGGACCCCAACTTCAGCGTTATATTGAGGGGACACTGTATATATCTGGTATACAAAAGAAGTTGACACTTTAATATATTTAAATATTTCAAATTGCTGAGATTAATGTAATCATTATTCTTTGTCTGCAAATTAGTAGGATACAGATTTAATGTAATTATTTATCCATTAAATATTTATTTTTGTTATGAAATATCATAAAAAGCATTTAATCAAATGACTATGACTTAAGATTATATAGAAGCAGAATTATGATATAATAATAAGCTTTGTTGTCAGCATGACATGAAAGTTTGCGTATGAGGCATCTGCAACTCCTTGGTTAGTATTCAGACTTGTATCAGTATATTTGTAGTCTGGGATTGAAAGAGATCAAAACAAAGCAGTACAATCCATGAACAACCGAAATGAAAGCAATACATTCGATCAACTCACCCATGTAGCCTGTGTCCCACATCGTACCTTGAAAATATAACATTGAAATTGAATATACAAGTTGTCAGGTAAACGTCATGTTCATATCAGCAAAATACCATCATCAGTGCATGTGTAATCACCAAATAATTATTTTTTCATGTGAACATACTAAAAGTAGCAGGGCTCTAGACTAACATATGTCCGACACACAAGGGCAAGTTAAACTGCACTGCAGGCAACATGATTCTTTTTTAGAATACTGTATAACACCTTTGGTGCCTTAGCAACTTGCCCTGACTAGCCTGTAGGCAAGTAACAAAAAATCACCTTATTTTATTCACATGAATGTAAGAGAATTAAAGTGCAACATCATTGTAACCAAAAAAAATAAATCTAAAACATTAACATGATTAAGTCATAGTCTATCAGTACCTACGATCTTAAGAGTATTTTGTAACAGTAACATCATATTGTGTTGATCTGTAAAAAATTCATGTGGAAATACAATTCATATTAATGTCATATACCACACTAACCTATATTTAATATTAATATATAGCATGATTTATATGCAGAAGATGACGACAGATCAGATCAGGGTCACCATGGTTGAATTATTTTCTGATTGAAAAAAAACCATGTACATGTTTAACTATCTATATATATTTTTTAAATAGTTTTGCAATGGGCATAATAGTCGCTTTCTAGAATCTTTCACTAACATCATGACTTGTCAGTTTTAGGGCAGGATGAAACCTGCAACATCTGTAGTGCTGAATGTTGCAGTAAACCTGCGAGCACCGGCTGGTACTGACAGACCAAGGATGCCATGAACTCCTAAGACATTTGTCACATGACTGGAAAATCCAAGTACCAACAGTATAATAAAGCTAAAGCACATTTTTTTTAAATCTTATTAAATTTTAACTTTTATACATGGATTCTACTATTTTGTATTCTCAAGACCTTGGAATCCACACTTACAAATAGTCTTTACTACAAATCCGTCATGATGATCAATTAAAAAAAAACAAAAACAAAAAAAAACATTGTACATTTTTAACTAGCCTCCATAGATCTCACTGGAGAATCCCTAAGGGGAGGACCCCATATGTTTTACACGCAGGCGTATAGTAGGGGAAGTCACTAGAAGAGGAATAGTCACAGATTTGCTATTTACAGTACAAAATAGGCCATCAAGGACTTTGGAACATCTGCTGTATAAACAGTCCTCACATGAACTCCTTGCAATTTGGCATTGTTTTTGTCCTGACTGTGTTACTGGTGGAACCATAATCTGACGTTCTCATGTGCACGAACCAACAACTTCAGTGGACTCGGATTCGATCAATATCAAAATAACCAATAATTAGGTCACCCATTTTTCATTCTTCCAGGTTCTGACATAGTTCCATGTTAAAGAGCGAGCCCAAAATTAAATACATGCCACTTTTTTCTTTCTAAAAATAGATTTGATTATTATCTTCTCAAAAATATACAATTTAACATGATTTATTTTAGTTATTTGTATTTTTGAGGTTTACAACATTTATAACATTGGGTACTGCAAAGCTTTGTATGCTCCAATTTGACTAATAATTTGACGAATTCTCTCTAATATAGTCTACATCACTCAGATAACACACAGAACTTAGTACATCAAGTGAACAGCCAATGAAGCATTGCATTAACAGTTCATCATAGGTACATAGCTCCAAGGGGAAGTCACTCCCAGAACTGTTATTTGTTTCAAAATTAATCAGTGCTAATATTCTCAAGAAAATTAAGTTCTATCTAGCATGTATCCAGTTGTAATCTTTACCTTACACCCGTATACCAACAGCCTGAACAGACATGGACTAACAGAATGCCGCTAGATCAGTTGATCAAGGTAAGCAATACAACTCCAAAATCGCTTATGAACTCACACTTGGAGATGGATCATTAAATCATCAGTTGGAAATGCTGGTTTCTATCCATCCTGTGTAATAAATCGGGCAATGGAAATTTTGTACAAGAATCTGAATCCATGCTGTTGCTAGGCAGATCTATCGAACAAACCCTCGTGGTACCCAAACAACAAAAACAACAAGCAATGGCCGTTTTTTATGTCTCTAGTTGGCACGTTTTCAGTTATCAGCGCTATTTTACCGTTTTCTTTATAAAATAATATTTCTAATTCAATTTGGTATCAAATATGCTGTGTACATACTCATATTGATCTAAAACCCTATTTATTTTCAATTTGAAATGGTTATACTAAATTATTATGGCCTTACCCTTTAAGATGATTATGTCAAATCAAAAACAAATTACTCTATAATACAACATAATAATTTAAATCAACTCATGAATAGACTAATAATAATACAAATAAAATGCAACAAAGTAAACAATGGATTTATTCAACAAATTTACATATTTAGTTTGTGATTTCATACATTTTACTTGTACAAGCTCTTAATTTATATATTTATTTAAAAGTTAATGCACTTAATAAACTTAAGCTCTTTATATAAAAGGATGAACACATCCAACAATTTGAATCATATATCACAACTAGGACCATGATAAAATATAGACTGCATATGATTCATATTAATATAAAAAATAATTACCTCACACATCTTTCATAAAATGTATTGAGCATTATAAAGTTATATAATCAAACAATGCTTGTTGTATTAGTTTCAAAACAGTTTGATCTTTGCACTAAAACCTTTGTTAGCCCATTAATCAGAATACTATGTTCTACTTATGATCCTCTAGTTCATCTACTAAAAATATTAGTTTGAAATAGATACCAACATAAAATACATACCAATTTGAAATACATATGTGGCCAATTAATAGTCCTGTATTTGGTTGTCAAACAACATAAAGGAAAAGAACAAGCTGGTATTGTCATGAGGTGTAATGAGATAAAATATGTCACATTGCTACCACAAGTTTAATCGTGAGATTAATAGTTCAGAATGATGACTCATAAATAGTACTGAAGTGAACACAAAACCAATCATTAGACATTAAAGGCATACAATCACAGTTGGTTGACCTAGATAATGGTGAAACAAATGTCTGTTCGCGAATACTATTTACATTTGATTTGTACACCCAAAAGTTGCTATTTACTGATGTACTTGTTCCCCAACACTTGATAGTTATAATAAATTTCATATCTTCTATGAATTAGTGCGACAGACTATTAATTATCTTGTCTTTGATGCATCAACTGATTTTATAGGAAAGTGATTGAACGTAGCTGTAATGCTATTCTTTCATTAAACCACTTTTGAGTTCACTCCCTTTGCATTAATATAATGAAGCAAAACACATTCCGGATGATGACCGCTAGCTTGTACATTCGACTCAACCTTTCGTGCAGTTGTACGTTATGTATAGTGGAATGTTCCATCTACCACACAGCGGTGGACAGGTTTTAGGGAGTACAAACATGATTTTATGTATGTCAAGTGAATGTACTTTGCAGTTGTACCTAAGAACTAGCCCAAAACAACCATAAATATCTGTGATATCTTAACTGTATCCAAGCTAGATTAATAAAAATCTTTGCACTTCCAATAGCCCCCAGGATGAAAACGGTTAAGATTATCAGAGGTTTTGCATCAATGTACTTCAATACTACAATCTACATTGGATAAAATGTATCATTAGTAGTTGTTGCCCAATCTTCCAAGCATTACTGATATTATTAGTATGATTATGACCAAATAAGATTATGAGAAAGGTAATAAGAATATCATATAGACTTATTTTGTAAAATAGCATTGGCATATCCATAATGATACATGAAATTTTTACATTTAGTATCCTCCAATTGCATTTAGAAACAAGATAATTCTGTATGCCATGTTTTACCTTCCTTTCTGTTGGTGGCACCAAGAGTTGTCATGTGAAACTATTATTGTAATTAATGGAGTAGCATTTAGGTTACAACTCGCAAAATGGGTGTGAGGGGTGAAAGTGGATCATTAACCTTCTATCTGCTATGGGAAGCCAAAAGTGCCATACTACAACTATAAATAGAGGATATAACTTGAGTGATGATTTAATATTGAATTTATTAAATGAGTTGGTAAAACTGATATTGTGCGAGGCTTCCATTGTTCGATATATAAATCATTTTCTAACTAGACTTGACAAATCTGGTGCCATACCGTATGCATACTTCTTCCAATGTGCCTGCAAGTTCTAAAAGAGTACCTGGAGCCCGTAGATATTAGTGTAAATTGTTTGGTGTTAAAATAAAGTAAAACTAACTTTAAATGTCTAAAATGCTACTGGCCCTTAATTAATTTTGTTGAGTTCAATGTCTTAATGTGAATAAACATGATTTTGTCTTAACATTTAGTTAACCATCTTTAGGCACGGATCATTACAATGACTACTCGCTGTATCTCCCTCTATCTCTGTATATGTACTACGGACATCTATATGTACCTATGTACTACAGATGTGATGCCAAATGAAACAATGGTAAAGAATAGACAGCAAATGATCCCAAAAGCTCACCCAATGTCCTTTGGTCCATGCAATAAAGTGTTTTTGCATTGTATTATTACATAACATTTAGACATTTTCTTTACCATTTTTTATTTTTTTTTTCCTAAGGTGAAATCTAAACTGATAGTTTTCTTTTAGTATCAAAGATCTGGTGGATCTAGACAAATGAGATGATACAAATGTCGCTTTCCGTTGGTCTGCCATGAATGATATTAAAAACCCCTGATACAGATCTATAGACAATCCACTGACATACCAAATACCCATTCAAGCATGGTTCCCTTGATTAAGAATCAATTCAAATGTCAATGGTAAAATATTTCATTTAATCTTATACCACTTCTAACTCTGTGATTATGGAAGGTAATATAAGAATGAGTAATTAAATTACAGTAGAAACGATAATGAAGACAATTTTTGTAGGTTATGTCTTTTTTTATGTGAGCATTATGTCGACAATTGCCTGATAAAAGATTAAATTAGTTGGACAATGCGTTAATGTAACCCAAGTATTACGAAGTCATTATTGCTTTGTTTTTCGTTAACCACTGTTGTCAGTTAAAGGCATTGTCACAGGAGTATTATACACACACATTGACTATCAGTAATTAGAATCACGCAGACAGCTCCGTACTTCAAGTGCCTATTTTCTAATCTTAGAAGAAATACTTCTCGAAACAATGGCGCACTTCCAAATGAACAGTTGTTTGTTATTCAATATTCACGGTGGAAATAATAACCATTTTATTTCCAATTACAATAGTGTTGACTAACAGTACGTTTTTAATTAAATGTCAAATTGGGTTGAAAGTAGAATGTCTCTTTTTATCTCATATTTTGACAAAACTATTAAAGGCATAAATTCACAGAATTCAATGAGCACGTAACTGTAACTTCAATCTTAGTGGTGGTGTCATCTATGGCTAAGGCTGGAGTTAGTTACCTTAGTGTTACTTTGGTTTGTACAGGAGAGCACAGCATATTTACCAACATTGCAGACAGTTTTCTTATTAACCTATATCTAAATTAACTGGTCTAATTGAAATCAATTTACTTCAGGCGATTGGCGTATTTGAATTCAATTACAAGGATGATGGACATTGAATGAAAAGTACAATCTATGAAATGATGGACAGCCAGAAATGATAAAATGCAAAGTGATGTATGTTTAACTTGGGCGATTGACATTTCTTCTGTAAACATACAGAGAGATGTTTATTATTAAAAAAAATCAAGAAGTGGGAGTGAATAAACTTTTCTTATTACAAAAGTTTTGCTAGTAAGAAATGTAGGATTTTGGTTAAGGAGATAAATTGATGGGTTGGGCCTTATGGGTATACAACTGGTCAAACAGCTTGCTATTGGACATAGGTTCAATGATAATTAATAAGATGGTTACTAGTAGGCACATCTGAGCTCTAGGTTGGGAGGGTTAGCTATAACCCTTGTCCAAAAGATGATGAAAGCATTGTTTAATGTTTTATTTAAAAAATAATTTCATAATATATTTTTTTTCAATGGTCTTGTCATTACAATTCTGTTTCTAAATGGTAATTTTACCCAATTTCATTTTTTTAATGTAAACAATTATTCCAACATATTTAACAAGTATGAAGTTAAGTATAAAAAGTGTGTTCAATAAAAGCAAATAGAATGACATGAGTTTATAACCTTACAGTTAGCCATGGCTTATATTTTGTGATAGGTGTTTGGAATAATCAATTAGACATGTTATGACTTTAGGGCTAATGATGTAGAATGGCTTTAAGTATGACTCCTTGGTTGGATGCAGAATTGGTAGATATAGGTAATGACTTATGAATTTGATGCAGAATGACTAGATGTATAGGTTATGACTGTAGGGCTAATGATGTTGAATTCCAATGAGGACAATATTAGACACAGCACAATATTTGAGTAAATGCCTTTCGTTGATCCACATTGAGGGGAATTCGATCTAACAGTTACATGTTCCAAAGACCAGATAATTAGAGCTATGTTCTTTTTGTTCATATAAAATGTGAAATTGGTTATAACTATCAATAGTTGGGAATAAGTACATCAATATATAACAACTTTTAGGTGGATAAATCAAACATAAGTATATCCAGATAGAAATGTGTTCATTATATAGGCCAACACTCTGTGATAGTATGCTTTTAGAGTATGACTTCTGGATTTGATGCAGAATCGGTAAATATAGGTACCATAATGATTTCTGGATTTGATGTAGAATGGATAGGTATAGGTAATGACCTGGATTTGATGCAGAATGGGTAGATATAGGTAATGATTTCTGGATTTGATGCAGAATGGGTAGGTATAGGTAATGATTTCTGGATTTGATGCAGAGTGGGTAGGTATAGGTAATGACCTGGATTTGATGCAGAATGGGTAGATATAGGTAATGACCTGGCTTTGATGCAGAATGGGTAGATATAGGTAATGATTTCTGGATTTGATGCAGAATG
>JAULBP010102055.1:0-10810 GCA_032355345.1 Lepetodrilus pustulosus
TTTTTAATATTTTTTTACTAACTGCTAACATTATATAGAAAAATAATAAAAATATTAAAAAATTATGATTAAATACGCGCAAGTATGAAGTTGCCCCTTTAATGATCAGTTGCATGGTTCTTTTTTCTGGTTATCATTTTGATATTTCACTAGGCCAAATTGCCATTGGTATCAAATTCGAAGGATAAAACAAATGGCATGTTTCACAGACAGCAGTTACACCTAGCCCCCGTTTCATGACGGTGTCCTACCTAGATAGAAGCTCCTAAACCTATCCTAAACGTTATCACCTCGCAAAGAGCGTTTCACGACGGTGTCACAAGTCTCATCCTCTACTAAATCGACTAAACTTAGGAGGTGATAAACCGGGTCATAATGATAGGACCTCCTAAAGTGAGGACGTCGTCGTGAAACGGGGGCCAGGTGTCCATAAAGTGTGACATACATTACGAAATAATGCCAGGAAGGCAGCCTGCTTACTTATTTTACCGTAAGTGGATTGTGTAAATTTGGAGACTACTTGATGACAATTAATTGGCTAACAGCAAAAACGTTTACTCGTTATATAAAATCTGATTACTGATGATCTCAATTGACGTAGAGCAAGAAGCATTGAATGATTGTATCATTTCTCGTATAGTTTATTGTTAATTTGTATTATGTTGAGAACACCATGGCACTCTTTCATGAAGCTCTCGTATTCACAATGAGACCCTAGGTCTGTCATCGTCATCACCCTAAATCTCCCGTCGTCATCACCCTAAATCTCCCGTCGTCATCATCCTAAATCTCCCGTCGTCATCACCCTAAGTATCTTATCGCCGTCGTCGTCATCACCACCATATCTTTGCCATCGTCATCACCCTAAATATCTCGTGGTCATCACCCTAAATTTCCCGTCGTCATCACCCTAAATCTCCCGTCGTCATCACCCTCCCGTCGTCATCACCATAAATTTCCCGTCGTCATCACCCTAAATCTCCCGTCGTCATCACTCTAAGTATCTCGTCGTCATCACCCTAAATCTCCCGTCGTCATCATCCTAAGTATCTCGTCGTCATCACCCTAAATCTCCCGTCGTCATCACCCTAAGTATCTTATCGCCGTCGTTGTCATCACCACCATATGTTTCCCGTCGTCATCAACCTAAGTATCTCGTCGTCATCACCATAAATCTCCCGTCGTCATCACCCTAAGTATCTCATCATCGTAAAACTAAGTCTATCGACGTCATCACCCTAGGTATCCCGTCGTCATCACCCTAAGTATCTTGTCGTCATCATGCTAAGTATATCGTCGTCATCACCGAATTAGACAGAAATGTGAGCGCTGTGGTCGCTCACTAGATACTCGAGGTTTATGAAACGAGACAACGGCATTTGCATAGGAAAAAACCTCAATACTTTATATACAACGTGTACACATACATACAATATATATTCCAGGATATCCTTTCACGAAGCTCTCGTACCCACTAAGAGACTTTGCCGATAGCTAATGCACTGTAAATGGTCTCTTAGTGGATAAGAGAGCTTCGTGAAAGGATACGCGGTTATATAAGTATATTGTTACATAATCCACATAACATACATGTCAAACGCACATGTCTGCAATAGTATTATGCTAGGGTTGATGGAAGAACTGTTGACTCGACTCATTTCTTCCTGAACACACAAAATGCCCCCGGCTGCAAATTAAGGCACCCCATTCCGAGGGGCGGTGTCTGTGACATGACTTGTCCCTAATTATGTGGCCACACCTCGTGTTATCAGTTGCTAGATTGAAATGCAAAGTTCATAAACTAACTCGCTCGCGAACGCCATTCTATTTTTATGTGGCCATCAATTGCCGACAAGTACGTTCGTACGTCCGGCCATACACGTTTAACCATCTGCTTGTTATCGCTAATATTTCAGCAGGTATTTATTTTCAGATAACCATCTCGGTAAAAATACCTTATGTCAACATCATACTTGGTGAACTATAGGTGGCCACCTCAAGCGTCTTTGATTTCTTTACGGTCGCGACTAGGATAATTCGACTAACGAAAAGCAAGAGAAACATGAATCTGGATAGCGCAGTTTGAGCACCTACACTTCAAGCATTGAATTAGAACGTGCCAGGTTCGTTATCTCATTCCAAATGTTGTACAGTTTCAAATGTGACGGCGTAGTAGACTTCCTGCTGACTATAAATATATCTTAATATGAGTATGTCTCCCCCTCATCACGCCCTGCATATGACGTATCTAATGGTCAACTGGGAAGGCTAGAGGAATCTCGAGTTTATGATTGCCACCCAGCCGGCAAAATACATTGGATTTATATTGATCCAACGTCATAGTCTGACATTGGATCCACGTCGATATTTCGTTGAATATGGAACTTGGATCATTGTGGAAAAGCTGATATCGGATCAAGGTAGAAAATCTGACATTGCAACAATGTAGAACAACCTGACATTGGTTCAACGAAGAAAACCAGACATTGGATCAACGTAAAAATACCCAACAGACATAGGATCAACGTATAACATCTGACATGACATAAATGTAGAAAAACCTGACACTGGATCAATGAATAAAACCTGACATTGGTTCAATGAATAAAACCTGACATGGTATCAATGAATAAAACCTGACATTGGATCAATGTTGGTAACCCAACATCGGATCACATTGGTTCAACGTTGATAACGCGACATTTGATCAATGTAGAAAACCCAACATTGCATCAACGTAGTTCACTCGGACATTTCTTCAACAACGAACATACTCCATTCAATGTGAAAATTGTAACTTTAATTGCCATCCAAAGTGCAAGTGGATCCACAGCCACTGAGATCAAGCACGCTACTGGACTCGCTTTAGCAACATGATTCAATGACACCATTGGGATTACCGCGAGTTTCTAACACTGCAGGTACTGGAGAACACGTGGATCCCAACACGCGCACATTACTGCTAGACTAAGACAAAACATCGAGAGGGAATCTGTACAAAGTCCTGTTGCTATTTCCATTTGGTCCGCCGCAGTTCATGATGCGATAACCATCCACGGGGACGACACCGTTTCAGTGTATTCGACGAATGGCATTAAGTGGCGCAGCGCTGAACGGTAATTGGTAAGAGCAATACATTGAATCCAAACCCGTCAGCTGATAATACCAGAGACGCCATCCGGCCTTCCGCTTGAAAATCTCCCCCATTTCTCTCGGAGAGATTCCAACGCGATTCCTAATTCAGTTTCAAAGTATCCACGTGTCGGTAAACGAGAGGGGCAACAAAAAAAAACCCGATTATGTTCTCGTGATTCGATTTATTTCTATTGTCGAAAACCTTTCCATCAGCCGTATCTCTGACAAGTTTCCACAGGACTTTTCTAACATTGCGTAACAGTAAGTTCTACATTCTATGCTTTGGTTATCTGTAGTTGATCCTTCATAGAAGCAAAGCTCACTCTCCTCCGTATCATGCCGTGGTGATCTGCGGGTTGAATGACCGCAATAGACATCACGCACGGTCGATGGTATCTCATTTCCTGTGCACTTCAGTTTTTGAACTAGATGTCGAAATTCTAGAGAGCTGGCATAAGCATGTAAAGCAAATATTGGTTCATATATTTGAGGAGCAACAGCCATTTCAGCTACAATATGTGACTGTGGGGGTCCTGGAGATAAATGGAAGGACAATAACAACTTCAGTTGTAGCAAGGAATACGGACAATTAATTACTTAGATTTATGCACATTGTACGAATATAATAACATGAAATGTATACTCACAGTATTACTATACATTTTATAATTCGCAATATATTAGTCTAATTATGGCCATTATTATTCTTGCAGCAAAATATAAAAAATGACTACACATACCAAGATGTCATTAAATAATGAAGTTTGGTTCATATCTTAATTATCTATGCATGTGAAAAAATGGGCAGAAAATATGTAGTTTAACTTGTTGCTGTTGTCTTTTAGCTAGTATGCAATAGTAACATGTAAACATAGTGAGGCTGTTCCTGTTGGACTTTACGTGGAAATAACTATTTGTCAGAAAAGGCAAATGAAAACAAAAACTTCAGATAGCTTTTCATCGCTATACAACTGTTTATGTATTCTATGATAGTCGTGAGATAAGTTAGGCAATCATTATTATGCGATGATAGCATATACTCTGTTGTGCCATTAACGCATATAGTTTCTGAAAACATTCAACATCAATATTGGCATATAGATTATTATATAATTATTTAGATAACGGAGCTTTGCGATCCGATGAATCCATACTGTGCAAAATGTCAGCTAAGACTGATTATACTGGTATTGATATAGAGATATGGGTTTTGAAAACACTACTAATATTAGTATTTAAAAAACGGACAAAAAAAAGAGTAATCCGATAATGTCAACAATGTCAAAACAACTTTTATCTCATGTTCCAGACACGTTCATCACCTAAGTGATACCATGGCAAACACTGACACCTTTCAGATCAAAGAAAATACCTAGTATGTTTTTTTATATTGAGAATATGAATACGCTGTGTTGAGTACATGCACTTGTGATTTGAGATCGCTTCCAACTGCAGCAATAGCATGTCAAGTCTCTTTAATGGTATGTGTACCATCCATGTAGAAAGTTTAAACATTTATATTACTATACAAACAAATCCTGCTGACTCCGATCTTTGATAACATTTTACTTAGTGGATCCGGGTTGCGCCCTCCTGTACGAGACATCGTAACTCTAAAGGTAATCTTAATTCCAACCTTAGCAATGGTTTAGTCTATGGATACGGTTAGAGAAACGGTTACCACAGTCGTGCCATTTCTTACAGGAGTGTCCTGATTACAGTCAGACTATTATGTGACTTGTAACTTCAATTGTTTCCCTGTCATACGACTATATACTGGGGATATCTACAACCGTCTGGATTGTCAGTAACAGTCATCTAGGTGTCCCCCCAGGGGAAGTTCCAGATCGTCTGACCCCTGTATGCCGTTGCGGTACTCATCTTCCTAAATATTGTACCATATTCGGCTTACTTCTTTGCCATTTGGCTGCAATTTGAGTGTTCTTCAGCGCCCGCGTTTCACGAAAGGTGGTACTGTAGTCGTGGGTATCCTTTCACGAAGCTTTCTTATCCACTAAGAGATTACGAAACTATGTTGAGTACGATGCCACGCTCAACCCAAATGTTTTGTTCACAAATCTCCATTTTAAGTTTCAGATTGACTACGAAATCGAACTCAACAAATTTCTTAATATAGGAACATGGCCTAAATGGGTGTGTACGCCTTAGTTTTACAATAGCAGGAAGTAAACTTCAGCTGAGGCCCTGACTACTTTCCGATAAACGCAGACGATCCAATTGTTCTTTTGTTGACTACATTTAGAGGTAACATGATTTGTCTTCTGTTGGTATATTATAGAACTGATCAGACCACAAGGTTAGGAAACCTTGTAAACGTCTTGCGCAACTTCATCCGGGTTCATACGGCTTCCATTGCCTTGCAGCCTATTTCCTATACATGTTTACCATTATTTTATTAGATATATTTTACCAAAATTGATTTGTTCTAAAATATTTTTATCTCAATGCTTCTTGATCTGCTCTCCTGTCAATCATAATACATTTTACACTTTGGTAGGTTTATAATAAAAATGTTCAGTGATGCAAATGTTGGGTAATGTTTCGTTTTAGTACAAATGCGTGCTTGTCAATCTGTCTCTTTGAGAAAACTGATAATGTGTGCTAGTCTAATCTAAAGAGCTTTACGTGTGTTTTTATAGGATGTAAACCAATAGAGTACACGGAGACACGAGACGTGGGTGGAGGAAGTGTGTTGTGCAGGGATATCTAGCTCATCTTAAGGACCAAGCAGCGACAATGTACGACGTTCCTTTAACAACCCAAGCTTGTGGTAAGAAACTACGGAGTGTACGTCTCATGTACGTCTCATGTAATAGACATATACCGTGTAGTGGGTATGTTCTTCAGCTGGTTCAATGATTCACAATACAGAATGATATGGATTTGGTGTATGTGGCGAACACTGGGTTTAAAGGCACACTATCACAGGTAGTTGGCCTAGATGATTCACAATACAGAATCGTATGGATTTGGTGTAGGTGGCGAACACTGGGTTTAAAGACATACTATCACAGGTAGTTGTCCCACATACTAATGCTAATGCACTTATTATTCCCCAACACTCGATAGTTATCACAAATTTAATATTTTATGATTTCAGGTTGCGAAACATTAATTGTCATTGATGCATCAATCAATCTACTAAGGAACATAATCGTGTCGCCTTGAATTAATATAATGGAGCAAAATAACATATGACCACATTCAGGTTGACGACAGCTAATTAATACACTCGATTCAGACTATCGTGGGGTTACATTGGCAGTTTGTCTACCACACAGCGGTAAGGTTTTTGGAAGAACAAACATAATATTATGTATTAATATATGTCAAGTGGATATCACTTTCAGTTGTGGCTAAGGTCTAGTAAAATAAATCCATAAATATATGTGATATACTGACTTTATTTGACTTACATTGGGATCTAGCGAATGTTTACTTGAGGATAATATATGCTTTTGTATTGACCACCTCAAGTACTTTGTACAACCAGCTACTTATAAATTCCTCGCGTCTCATTACCTATTAAAGGCATACTACCACAGATGGTTGATCTAGATAAAGGTCAATCAAACGAATTTGATTTGTCCACCCAAAAGTTGTTATTTACTGATGCATTAATTCCCTAACATTCGATAATTAGCACAAAGTTCATATTATCTTGTCTTTGATGCATCAACTAATCTATGAAGGAATTCTAAGAAATCGTAGTCGTACCAATTTCAATTCCAAGAAAACGTAGTCGTATCACTTTGAGTTACCGGTATGTCCCTTTGCATTAATATAATGAATGAAAAATAACATTTACCACAATCAGGTTGACGACCGCTAGTTAATATACTCGATTAATACTTTCGTGCTTTTGCAGTGGAATTGTGTCTACCATACAGCGGCCCCTCATCTCCATCTTTTTCAGGAATGGACAGATAATCGGCCTTTCTCCTGTACAAATATAATATATTTCAGACAGTCATCAACTTAAATCGACATTTGTTCTTCTATTTCAAATGATTCTGGTGAGAATGATTTTACTGCAAGGCTAATGAAGCCGTGATACACATGCTAGTGAAGTAATATTGAAGATTGCTTGTACCTATAGTGGCAACCAACACAAATAAGACCTTACAAACTCCAAGGACAGTCCATATACTACATTCCAATATATTGGTCTGATTGTAATTATCCATACCACTATTTATAAAAATGTTTTATAATTATGCAACATGTTTTATCGATTTTACAATATCGGAAAACTAATTAAATGTTCTACCTTTGGCGATTGAAACGGAAAGGTCAACTCTTTCCAACATTAAGTGAATAATGGTTAATGCACTAACATAGATACCAAGGGGAATGTTGATGGTATGCTATGCCATTTAGATGCTCTCCGGGCCCCCTGTGTTATATGGTATGGTACCAGAATATTATACCATCTGATGAACGTATGGCATTATGCCAACATGAACATATGCAGTATATAAATTGAAATCAGTGTATGTGTGTGTGTGTTTGTGTGTTTGTGTTTGTGTGTGTGTGTGTCTGTGTGTGTGTGTGTGTGTGTGTGTGTGTGTGTGTGTGTGTGTGTGTGTGTGTGTGATAATATTGTACAACAAGAACGAATCGGTGTGTGTATGTATGTGTGTGTGTGTGTGTGTGTGTGTGTGTGCGCGCGCGTATTTGTGGGGTTCGGGGTTGGTATATGTGTGTTCTTGTCTTCCACTTGCCAATTAAAACCTTCAGTTTATATACGTGTCCCCTGCCCCACCACCCACACCCCCCTCCCCCATCCGTCCTGGTGTTGCTTTTTTTCTTTCTTTCTATAAATACACTCCCCGTACATGTATTTTTTATTTTTATTTTTTTTACTGTATCACAAGTGTCCGTGAGTCCGAGTGGGCTTTGCGTTTATCCTAGATCTAATAATTATAGGTCTAGACATACATAAATGTTTAGGATATTGAAAACAACTTTTCTTAGTATTATGGCTATGCCGGTTCCCGTTGAACACGGGTCGATATGTTGTTCAAATACATATTTGTATGCTAGTATATCCATACATCGTAGTGAGTAAACTGTTCTTTTAACTTCACACGCTCTGTATATAGCCGTAACCAACGGTGGAATAAAACATTTAGTTCGCCATTGCAATTACCCATTTTGATTCGCACATGCCTCAACAAGGACGTGAAAACTATTCAGCGTTAGTTTTAACATTTCATACTCGGTTCTTCAACTATGAGGTTTATTCATACCAACACTGGTATATATCCATTCCTTCATTTTTAAGGCAATTATCTTCGTGTTTGTTGTGTAAACGATGCGCGCCAGCAAAGATTAATTCTCATCGGATTTTGAACCAAAACATTGTTAAAAATCAAATCGGATAGTACGATATTGTGGTTGGGAGTACAAACAAACAAGTATCAGCGGGAATCTCACTAAATTTGGGAAACGTACGGCGTTGTATAATTACTATCTATAACGATGTATCTACACCGTGACGCCAGGAGAACGGTACATCCCTTCCCGTCTTCAGCGAGATCGATGACGTTAGATAGACTGGACCCGTATTACAGACGTCGTCGACCACCTTCAACCTCATCCATATTGTCCAAAATGGCGTTGTTTGTGTGCATCGTTGGCCTTTTGCTTTCGATCGTCGGCTTGGCAACTCCGGCGTGGCAAACAGTGACTAATAGAACCGAAGCAGGGACTACGTCGACTCTAGAAGGGCTCTTCCGGTCATGCGTAACTACGTGCATTTCTGGTGTGTGCACAAATAAATGCGCTCAATATACGGGCACGGTCGTTGGTATGTAAATACAGTTTGAAATGTAGTTGTTGAAGTTTAGTAGTAGTAGTAGTCGTAGTAGTAATAATAGTAGTAGTAGTAGTAGTAGTAGAGTATTATTATTATTATTATTAGTAGTAGTAGTAGTTGTTGTTGTTGTTGTTGTAGAGCTATAGTAGTAGAAGTAGCAGTAATAGTACATGTAGTGGTAGTAGAAGTAATAGCAGTAATAGTAGGTGTAGTAGTTGTAGTAGTAGCAGTAGCAACAGTAGTACTATTGGTGGTAACGTATTAATATAATGGTTATTAACAATAACACAATAATAATAATAATAATAATAATAATAATAATAATAATAATAACAATAATAACTGAATAGAGACATACAATCACCGTTGGTTTACTTAGATATTGGTCAAATGAATTTATGTCTGAGACTATATGATTTGTTTGATTTGTTCACCAAAGAGTTGTTATTTACTGACATTTTATATGAAGTATTGCGACGAACTATTTATTATCTTGTCTTTGATGCATCAACTGATCTTATAGGAAAGTGAACAAACTTTTAAGATATCCCTTTGCATTCAGAATGCCGACTGCTAGTTTGTACATTCGACGCAACCTATCGTGCGGTTGTACATTATATTAGTGGAATGTTCCGTCTACCATACAGCGGTGGACAGGTTTTTGGAAGTTCAAACATGATTGTTTGCATACATGTCAAGTGAATGTACTTTGCAGTTGTACCTAAGAACTAGTGGAAAACAACTATAAATATATGTGATTGTATGCCTTTAATGTATCGTAAATTCTTAACACAGCTCATCTTGATGACAGTCTGTACCCATAGTGTGACCTACTGACGGCTATTGCTGGTCTCATTGTAAACACGTAGTCCTACTGTACGGTGTAGACAAACATACTAGTATAGCATTTAGGAGGTCTATTTACCAGCAGGGTATTTAGCATGTATATGTGGGGATTGTGGGAGGAGTTTGTCCGACACTGTTTATGTATTTGCTGTTAAATCTATGAGGGGTCTATGCCAGGGTTGTGTTACTGTAAGGTTATGTAACTAGGATTGTTTAGTATGGAATGGTCAAGAACTGAAAATAAAGGAGTTAGTGTTCAAATCCCCGTAGTTAGATACATCTGGAGAAAGATGTATTGTGTAACTGTTACGAACCGTCCTTATAGTTCCGCTTTGAAAAGGTTCCTTTCCACGCTGTTGGCTATACCATTAAATCACTTACTTCCGGCCCCTGTCCAAGTTGGAAGTCAAAACCACGGCAGACATAATGCTTATATTATTACTCTTTATTTTGTATTAAGCGCTTAGTTGCTCAGAACAATAGTAGCTACGAATAGTACGATAGTTTTAGCTGATGCTTAAGTATTCTAGCACCCTATGAAAGTGTGCCATGTAGTTGACGTACGAGAGTAGTGGGTCCTCTGTAATATTTGACTAACGGCGCCCTGTTTGTTAGAAATACATTAGAAATATGTTATTAATAGGGTATACACTGATATGACCTCAACAACGACTTGTTTCCGTCTATTCTCTCAGACAGTACCATCCACGCTGTACGTGCAATGTGTATTATCGGCCTACTCTTGGGGATAGGGTGTACGCTGGACGTCGTATTCTACATCTTTGTTAGGAGCGACCTCAAACTACTGCGCATCGTTGGTGCCATACTGGCTTTTTCAACAGGTACTACCCTAATTGTAGTTAGTTCCTTTGTCCATCTGCTCTTGTCTGCCATCTCTCTTTTGTTTGTCTCCTCCCTCCCTCTCTCTCTCTCTCTCTCTCTCTCTCTCTCTCTCTCTCTATCTCTCTCTCTCTCTCTCTCTCTCTC